>OVBA01001567.1:0-42537 GCA_900406435.1 Lepidium aucheri | reverse complement strand
GACAAACATGAACTATAAACAAGAATGTCATCAAAATAAACAACAACAAACATAGAGATGTAAGCCCTTAGGACTTGGTTCATGAGTCTCATGAATGTGTTCGGTGCATTGGTGAGTCCAAATGGCATCACAAGCCACTCATACAAACCTTGTTTGGTTTTGAAGGCGGTCTTCCACTCATCACTTTCCTTCATCCACACTTGGTGATAGCCACTCTTGAGATCTATATTGGAGAATATGGTGGCTCCATGAAGTTCATCTAGCATGTCATCTAGGCGTGGAATAGGATGGCGGTACTTGATGGTGATGTTGTTGATGGCACGGCAGTCCACACACATCCTCCATGAACCACCTTCTTTGGCACAAGCAAGACTGGAACAACACACGGACTAAGACTCTCATGGATGTATCCCTTGTCCAATAAGTCTTGCACTTGTCGTTCTATCTCCTTAGCTCTTGCGGATTGATGCGGTAAGCCGCATGGTTTGGTAGTGCAGATCCGGGTACAAAGTCTATTTGATGTTCAATGCCTCTGATTGGTGGTAAACCAGCTTGTGTCTCTTCTGGAAACACATCCTTGAATTGTTCTAATAGCTCACAGATGTATGGTGGAAAATCTACACAAGACACCTCAAGACACACATTCTCTTTGAAGAGCATTAGTAGCATGGGTTGCTTGGCACACAAGGTTTTCTCTATAACACTTGGAGCGACATAGAGAGAGGGTTTACTTACCTTGCTAGACTGAACCATTTTCAGCTGTAGCTCATGCACTTATGCTGGTGTCAAAGGTGCTAAGCTATACTTGCGTTTGTCATGCACAAACGAGTAAAAATTGGTGCGGCCATTGTGTAGAGCCTCTTTGTCAAATTGGCAAGGTATGCCAAGTAGAAGATGTCTAGTTTGCATGGGAGCTACATCACATAGTGTCTAGTCTTGGTATGTTCGAATACTGAAAGGTATGGTCACTTGCTCGGATACTTTGATTTCTACTTTGTTGTTGAGCCATCTCAAGCGGTATGGTCTTGGATGCTTTATCGTGGTGAGACCTAATTTCTCAACCAAAGACTTGCTAGCCACGTTAGTACATGAACCACTATCTATAATGAGACTACATACCTTGCCACTTAAAGTACATATTGAGTGGAAAATGTTTTCTCTTTGTGCGGTTTCATCCAGCACAACCATGGAGCTAAGAACACAGCGAGCTACAAGTAATTCTCCTACATCCGGGTAGGCTACATTCTCATCAGCCTCTCTTGCTGCTTCATCTACCTCCATCTCGTCCTCATCTTGTGATTCATACTCTCCTCCATTGGTGACAATCATTGTCCTTTGGTTTGGATACTCTCTAGCCATGTGGCCTTTAGACACTTAAAACACACAATGACACGAGTTCTAGTAGTATTTGAAACTTTTCTAACCTCAGGTCCTTGACTCTTATCTGATTCTTGTTCAGCTCTTTTGTACCGAGTCTCTTGCTCAATAGTTTTGCCCTTATCTTGCGGTCTAGTGTTGTTAACGGTCTAAGTGTTGTTGTTTTTGGAACGGTTGGTGGCAGCCATATTTCTTTTGATGTGTTGCTCAGCTTGTATGGAAAAATATAGCAACTCCCTCAGCTCATGATATGGCTGTCTCTCCACCACTCTGGCTATCCGGTCTTGTAGCCCATCCAAAAACTGAGCCATAATGGTCTCCTTCGGCTCCTTGGTTTCTAGCCGGTTCTTCAAACATTCAAACTCTTCAAAATACTCCTCCACGGACCTATTTCCCTGCACCAACTTACGAAACCTCTTCTGTAAGTCTCTATGGAAATATGGAGGCACATACCTTTTCCTAAGATTGAATTTCATTTCATCCCAAGTGGTGACGTGGTTGTAATGGTGGCGTCTTCGTTCGGCCATGTCTTGGTCCCACCAAGACAATGCGTTGTCCGTGAATTGAGCAGCTGCAAAGCTCACTCTCTTGTGATCAGCATAGTGGTAACGTTCGAAGATGTATTCCATCCTCTTCTTCTAATCCAAGTATGCTTTCGGATCAATCTTACCGGCAAAAGTGGGTGCGGTAAGCTTTGAATCGGTACTAGCGCGTACCGGGTCTCCTCGTTCACGTCCACGGTGTTGTGGATCCCTCATACGTGTGGCACGGTGTCTAGGAGGTGGATCATCAGGGTCTGGATCAAACTCTTCCTCCAGTATGCATCTGTGTCACTATCCTTTGAATGTGCGGACATATGGGTGTTTCCCGATCTTGGCTCCAAGCGGTCTATACGGGTGTTGATTTGGAGTTGTGTTTGGAGATGAGCCAATGTCTCAGCTAGACTTGGAACATCTGCTTGATTCTCCATGTTCCTACACACGAAAAGATGCAGTTACCTTTCTTTTTCTTTTCTTTTTTGTAAATAGGCGAAAAGGAAATCACAAACAAGAAAAAAAATGGAAATCGCAAACTGGAAAGAACAAATAAGGGAATAACACAATTTCTTTCACCTTATTCGAGTTCTGCATATCAAACACTAATATTCTCGTCTTCTACACTTAGAAAACTAAGAACCCTAGTTGACACAAACAAGTTCAAACTCGGATCTAAGCAAACAATAGCTCACACAAGTCAGAATTCGAATCTAACAACCTATGCGATAGTGGTGATGGTTTTAAACAAGCAAAATAAGACAAAAGCGAAAAGCAAAGATAAATACAACCTTCTAGGAAACCTTTGGCTCTCATACCAAAATGATACATGCCTCAAGGTGCTTCTCTAAGGATGTTTGGAATGAATCTCAATCAAAGGGAAACCAAAGTGCTTCCTTTACTAAGATGTGGATGTGATGTGGAAGTTGGTGGATTGAAGAGTGATCCACAAGAAGAATAGAGGCTTTTTGATACACTCGGACACACTTCTGATCAAGGGGAATCCTCACGAGATCACTTGGTGTGGTTTGCACGATTGAACAAGCGGCTAAGCTTCCAACGACTAGGTTTTTTAAGTAGAAGAAAGTTTGACTTTATTGATAATAGGTTAAAAAGAATACACGGCTTCAAGTTCTTTTGTTCCTATCAGCTAGCCCTAAAGGGCCGACTCAAACAAAAGAAACAAAAAAAACAAAGATGGGTCGCAGCCCAACAACAAGCAAACAAGAAACAAAGAATGCGGAAACTAACTTCGTGTTCGGATGGCCTTGCGTCACAAGCTGAAGCCTTGACCTTTATTAAACAAAATTTAAAAGGCCATGGACTTTAAGACTCTCTAATCTAAGAGGCTGAAACCATTGGACTTGATGGACCTACAAAGACATTCATAATGAAAATAAAACATACCTTGTTGGACCGAATGAAAGACCAAGCTTTGTTGGTTGCTTGCAGCTCAAGTCTTGACGGTTCTTGGTCCTCTTGCTCAGCTTCTTGAATGTCTTGAAGGTCTTGAATGTCTTGGCCTTGGTCTTGGCCCGAGTCCCTTGTCTTCTTCTTCGCACTTCTTGAAAAAACTTCAATGTGGCTCTTATCAATTTTGGTGCGGTTTGGTGTAGAAACTTTCTCTTTCTTGCTTAGCACTTCAGTCACAGTTTCTCCTGATTGTTCCCTCAGTTTGCATGCTCTAACTCTAGTTTTTGATTCTATTGGCTTGATGTCCTCATCACAATCCATAGTAAAGAGACTAGTGTGACCTAGGTTAACTCTCAAGAGATTTTTTTTTTGGGGTATTATTAGAGTTTTTGTAGATCTACATTAAATAGCCGAGGATAGGTGGCCAGTGGTGTTGTCATACTGATCATGTTATGTACAGAGGATTGAAACATCATCTAAGCACCACAAGTTTACACGTGTCAACTTGGCATCAGAAAAAGCATAGAAGGGAGTTAACAAACAGAACGTGCGACAGACAAAATTCATCACTTCGATCCTTCCCAAATCAATCATCATCTTCTTCCGATTCAGATTTCAACCTTCTAAGCTTATCAGCAATGGCTGCTGAACCTAACCCTAAGAAATTCCCTGTCCTTTCTTATGTCTTGGCTCGTCTCCCTTCTTTCACCGCCAAATCTCCTTCCTCCACCTCCTCTTCCTCGGCTCCTCCCTTCGATGTCGAGCAACCACCGTCTTCATCATCGAGCCACTCCATTGAGATCGTCACTCAGATGCCTCATTTAACTCAACCAGATGTTCTAGCTTCCATGACCAATGCCATATCTGACGTCGCCGAGACTCGATCTATCCTTCGAACCCTAGGACCTAGACCCGATCACGAGTCCGTTGACAAGGCTCGTGCCAAGCTCTCGGAAATTAAATCGTACTTATCTGAATCGTTTGAGGATATTGCGCTCACCGATGTGTCGTCCAAAGATGAGAAGAAGAAACAAGAGATGGATAAGGAGAAGACTTGGTGTGAGTCAATTTTGAAGATCGACGAGATTCACGCTTCGTACGAGAAGCTTTTGAAGGATGCGGAAGAGAGGCTGGTGAGAATTTACGAGTCTGCGGAGAAGAATGCGGCGGAGGATGAGGAGAATGTTGCGGCGGTGGAGGTTAACGAGGAGGTTGTTGGTATACTGCAGCACGCTTCAGCTCATCCGGTGGATCGTGTGGATTTGTCTGGGAGGAAACTGAGATTGCTTCCTGAAGCATTTGGGAGGATTCAAGGGTTGCTTGTTCTTAACCTCTCCAACAATAAGCTTGAGGTCAGTTCTTATACAATAAAAATCTACATCACAGATTTGCTACATTATTGCTCCAGCCAGATGAAACTTTTCGTTTACGATTTGAGAAGCATTATACAATGGTTGATGAGCAGTCCTTTTAGTAAAAGATAATAAAGAGGGATCACAACTCACATTGCCTTCTCTGATGTGATTCAAAGAGATTTTGTATCAGCGCTGTTTAGTTTATGTGATTCGAAGAGAGTTGGGATGTGTGTGTGCTTGTTTGGTTTTGCGTCTGAGACACTGGCTGTTGAACTCTGTAACAATGATTTATAGTTTGATGTAGTTTACAGAGGCTCTGCGTGTTTGCTTTTGGTCCTGCTTCTATGATAACACTTCAAAGGAATATGAGCCTTAGAAAGTTGGAACATAGTGTCCATTTTTATTGAAGGAAAAAGCTGCAGGTTAATTCACATTGTGCAAGTGAATGCTGTTGATGTCTGTGCTAGATGTATTTCTTGATAGTTCTGAGGTTGGATCTATGGCTCGGGCTGCATTAAATTTTCTTGCTTTCTTAGTGATTATATAGAAATATTGAAAAACATAGTGTCGAGTTTCAGTTGTCTTACCCAATGGAGTTTTATGTGGAACAGGCGATTCCTGATTCAATAGCTGGATTGCATAGCCTTGTTGAACTGGATGTCTCCACGAATAATCTAGAGACATTACCCGATTCTGTCGGTTTACTCTCTAATCTGAAAATTCTGAATGTTGCGTCTAACAAGCTCACAACCTTGCCTGATTCCATCTGTCGTTGTGGGTACGTATTAAAGAATTCTTTGTCAAGTTAGATTCTTTTTTTTATCAATGTCAAACCACTCTTAATACATCAAAATCTCAGGTCGTTGGTGATCTTGGATGTGAGTTTCAACCGTCTCACCTACTTACCAACTAACATCGGACTTGAGCTGGTGAATGTAGAAAAGCTCATGATCCAATATAACAAGATCCGATCCTTCCCAACCAGCATAGGCGAAATGAGATCCCTTAAGTACCTCGACGCTCACTTCAACGAACTACATGGCCTTCCCGATTCATTTGTGTTTCTTACGAATCTTGAGTACTTAAACGTAAGTAGCAATTTCAGTGATCTCAGGGATCTTCCTTCTTCATTCGGCGACCTCATGAGCCTCCAAGAACTCGACTTGAGTAACAATCAAATCCACGTCCTTCCAGACACTTTTGGCACGCTCGAAAGCCTGACCAAATTGAATCTTGATCAGAACCCACTCGAAGTCCCACCCAAGGAAGTGGTGAAGGAAGGTGTAGTAGCTGTGAAGACGTATATGGGTCAAAGAAGAATCAGTATGTTAGAAGAGGAAGAGAAGAAGAAATTGGAGGCTGAGATGGAGCAGGCAAACGCAGGATGGCTCACTCGAACCACCTCGAAACTGAAAACATATGTCACAGATGTTTCAGAGTATCTCGGAACGAAATCTCCACGAGACCCTTACCTTGATCAAGAGCTTTGATTCGACTTGGCTTGAAGAACAATGAATCCAAAGAGGTTGTTTTTCTACTTTTGTCTCAATCGCCAATCATTCAGTAAATAATGAAGAAGCTCTCTTCATTACTGTTGTTTGTTGTGATTTATTTATTTTTTACGGGTAATGCCTGCCATTAACATAGGTTCAAACTTTAAAAGACTTGGGTGATATGATAAATTCATGTGTCCAACTAATAAAAGATTCGTTTAAAACTTTAAATTCTTTTGTTTAAAACTCAATTCTTCTCAGACTCTCTATCTAGCCTTACCTATTTGGATCGGTTAATAGGTCGGTTCCGGATAATATTTATGTGTGTCTAGTTTTTCAGGTATAAAATATTTATATTTGTTTAGGAACCATATCGGTTCGGGCTTGAATCGGTTATATATGGTTCGGGCTTGAATCGGTTATATATGGTTCGGGCTTGAATTGGTTTTGGATCAATTCAGATTCATATTTTGTATATATAGATTATGATTGGTAATGCGTAAAGTTGTAGCATTAAGGAGCATAAACATCAAACCTCTTATTATGTTCTATTAATCAAGTTTTTAGGTTATGTGATGTGTGATTGAAATAGCAATGACTAGTTAGACTCTTTTTTTTGTCAACCAAGAATATCATATATTAAGAAAAAACATTAATACATGGATTCGATCAATTAGCTGATTCTCTAGAAGTACGAGCGAAAGAGTCTGTTCTGTGATTAAGAGAACGCGAAATTACATTAAGAGAAAATAACTGAAATAGAGACTTTAATCTGATAAATTCTTCCTAATATGTCTGAAAGGCCGGCCAATAATCTAGACTTGACATAATCTTGAGGGCATCAGTACAATCTGTCGCCATCTCCACCTCCAAGATTTGATATTCCACCAGAGATTCCATGGCCCAAAGTAGCGCTTCCACTTCTGAGTGTAATGGTGATAGCCCTCTCCTGACCTGAAAAGCCTTCGAAAGCCCACTCTTGGCATCATCACTGAAGCACACCCAACCAAGACCTGAGTAAAGATCATCCTTTTTACAGGAGCCATCAACAAAACACCTATAACAAGAAATTTCTAGACATCCAATACATGGATTAGATACTTCTGGCCAAACAATAGCATTCTAGACACCTCCTTGTTGACCTCGAAAAACTCGTGTACTCCTCGCCTGTGACCACTCAAGTGCATCTTGTTCTGCGAGGGCTAGTACATCTGATGGATCTTTACACAAACCAGAGAAAAAATGTCATTTCTTGCTTTCCAGATATGCCAAAGGAGCCAAGGAAACATGGAGACATCAAAAAATTTTGGGATACGCCAAAAAAATAATCTAGATTATACCAAATAGATTTTCCAGGGAAAACATCAAAGGCATAAGGGATGCTTGATAGTGCCCATGTTTGAAGTGCCGCAGGACATTCAAGCAAAGCATGATTTATCGATTCCCTATCTGCACCACATCTTATGCAACTTGGATCACAGTTGACACATCGACTATTCAAGTTTTGCTTTACTGCTGTACATCCAGAAATCGATTGTCAAATGAAATGTTTTGTTTTATTAGGACAATCCAGTTGCCATACTTTGCCTTGTAAAGCTCCAAAATTAGGACCATATTTTTTATTTGTAGAGGAACAATGAAGAAATGCCGTCGTGTATCCAGATTTAACTGTATAACGACCGAATTTCGTGTAATACCACCCCCAAAAATCTGATTTAGATCGACGAGAAATAGCAATGCCCAAAATTAATTGGACATCTTCTGGCACAAAATATTGTCTTAATAGAGTTTCCTTCCAATATTTGGACTGAGAATCAATAAATTGGTCGACAGTAAGATCCGGGTAGATAGTCGGATCAATGCCAATAGCAGCTCTTGAAATTGTATCAGGGATCCAAAGATCTTGCCATACTGCAATTGTTTTACCATCTCTGTTGATACGTTGAGGATTTTTAATAATGGGACCTAAGCTAGAGAAGAAACTGAAATAGATCTTAGACGAACGGAACTTTAAGAAATTTGGAGCGATTTTATTTATCTCTTTTGTATACAAGAATTTGGTTATCAAGTTACAATTACCCTATTCTTTCCTCGGGTCTACTTATTTATAATCTTAACTTTCTAACTACTTTCTTCTTGATCTCCGCTCTTTGCTCGATCTCAATTTGACTTCTCCTGCTAGCATCCTCCATCCTCGCCGCTTAGCTCGGAGTTCCCCGCTAACTAACTTCACTAGCTCTTCCAAGGCCTGCATCCTTTTCTATGGGCCGAGCCGCTTTTTCCGAGCTATAGGCTTAAACCGGGCCTGGGCCAAACTAAAACGAAAGTAGCCGCTAAGTGGGCCATGTACCAACATTAGCCCCCCAGTTCATATGGTTTGGTAATTTTGTTGAACATGTGAACTTAATTCTCGGAGGCGATATTTCTTAACCTTACTTTTGAATTTTGAAATGCACGTCGGTGTTGAGCTTATTATCCGCTTAACAGTTCCTGAGAATATCCTCTGGTTGCCTATATATATAGGAACATATTCTCATCAGGTTCACTCCATCGGGACTTGAAATCGAAGTTGCTTAGTGAACAATTATGGGCAAAAATAGCTCTTCGGCGGTAGAGAGAACCCGGAGTTTGAAATCTCATGGTATGCTTTTACTTCTAGCTTTTCTAATTTTTAAAGGCTCAGATAGTTTTATTCACCCTACCGTTTTACTTTTGTACCTTCCCAGGGAAATCCCAAGGTTTGTACTCGTCCTCGTACCGTGGTAACTCTAGACCATGATCTCTTGTTTACAAACGTCCGGCCTCTGTTGATAAAGGCGAACCTCTACCCATGCCACAGTCCTGGCCAAATCAGATAGAGGCTATGGAAAAAGAGTCCGGTTCAATCGAACCTTCCTCAAAAAAAGCTTGATCGTCAAGTGACGTACACGAGGGTGATGAGAACGCCGATCCCAGAGTTCCCAAGGATACCGACTCTGGGGTTTCGACGCATTAGCGCCGTCGAAGTTCGTTGTCTTCGAAACCCAAATTCCAGTGGAGTTTTACGCATAATAAGGATTACCCGATCATAGATGATAGTCATGGCATGGCCATCATTCTCCGACATTTCAAACCTCGGGGATGCGCCATGCCCGCACTAAAAGATATGTCCGAGCAAGCCAATTATGCTGAAGCTCTGGAAGCGTTTGGCTATGTAAGCTTGATCTTTCTTTTCTCATTTGTCGAAATTACGGCCTTATTTTCTCAGCATGATTTTACACTCTTCGTAGGCTATCGGGGCGCTGCAAAATGTGTCGGTGGTTACGAAGCCAAGCTTCCAGATTCGTCGACAAAGGAATCAAGTAAAACGGTCGATAAGCTAACCAACATGCTAAGCTTTTCCCAGGACCGCGAAGCCAAGGCCCTGGTAGAAATTCAAGGGTTACATTCCGAGCTGTCCTTGTTAACTGACAAAATCACCGAGCTTGAAGAAATATTGCAGCAAGAACGTGAGGCGCGGGATACCTCCATCGAGGCGGTGGTGGAAGCTTCTACGAAGGAATTAACCTCCAAATTTTGGGAGCGCTATTCCCTCCTCAGGGCTCGTCTTGATAAGCGGGGATTAGAGGGCGAGCTCGAGGCCGCAGTAGCTGACATAGACGCTCGTCTAGACCTCCTTAGTTTGATTAGAAGAGGTAGCTTAAAATTTGACGAAGACGAAGCCCGCTTAAGGAACAAACAGCTGGAACTGGAGCTTGGCCTCGGGATGACTGTTGTTTCCGACCTGACTGGCGTCAATACTTTGGAAGGAAGCGGTCTAGAAGGGTTGTTGGACTCCGACACTCCCATGGCTGACCATGTTGACCCAGCTCGGCGGATCGACTGATCCTTATTTTATTTGATTTGAATTTTATTTTGTTCCTTGTAATGAGACGACGGATAAGTTGTCATTGTCTATTTTTATTATTTTGTTTTGCAGAGCTACCTGTTGGTTTGAAGACAACGATGGCTCGGGCTTCCTCCTTTTATTTATGTTAGTTTAATATTTATATGAGTTTTGTTTTGCGCCAATTGCCTGATGTTTTTTTGGGCTATTCTGAATTTTTGACCTTACCGGGTGATCAGGCCGGTAATCTAGGCCTTAACAGGCTTTTTATCTTGGCCTTTTTATTCCTAAGTTCTTCCTCAATTGCTTCTTGGGCCGGGCGGGCCCATATCTAGTTATTATTCTGACGGTCCAGATACGGACAGCACGTGCTGACGGGTTGGCGCGTTGATGCGTGTTGTTTGAGCGGTCGTTGGACTCGTCACGTGCTTCCATTGTACCGTTAGTTTCATCCACATGGTAGTCAACGCGTGCATTGGCGTAGACGGGCTTTAGTCGTTCCCAAGGACAAGCATTATTGCGATGGAACGCTTCCACTTCCGCACGCTTCCTGACCGTTTGATGGCAACACGTGTCAGTCATCGCGTTGCCCATGTCGGCACGCCAGGGTGGTTATGGAGGAGTGGTCTTTAGGTGTCAAAGACACGTCTCCACTCCTCACCTTCTTTTCCATTACTACGAGTTTGAAGCAACGATAATCGCAGAACCAGGTACTTAAAACTTTCTCACTTTGCCTTTATTTCATTCCGTCATCTCTCTTTCGTACATTTCTTCCTATCTCTTTCGATTCTTCTATCGCGGGAAATGTCTTTAGTATCTCTCCCTACATCTGAAGACACGATTAGCGTCGGTCAAACTCAACCCTTGATGCGGCGGAGACGACATCAACAACAGTCGGGATCATGCCAGACCACCGGGATTCTTCCTCAAGCTCTAAAGACGACCCTCTCGACGCTCTGGAGTACTTTGTCGAGTCAGAGGTGTACCGCAACTCTCCTCCTCAAGGCGAGGAACAATTCGGGCCTTATCCCAAGTCGGCCATCACTCGAAGTCTCCTTACTAAGTTCGGGGAGAAGTTCAATTTTCCGGAGGAGGTGACTACTCTTGTCCCGAGGACGGGCTCTTTGCCGGAGGTGCTTTCGCCGGGCTATCTTTGCGCATACGCGCTGTACTTCACAGAATGCGGGCTCCGATTTCCTATCCCAGCGGAGCTGCTTTAGTGGTTGGACACCGTGGGACTCTGCTTTCCGCAGATGTGCCCCTCCGTGGTGCGGAAAGCTTTAGCCGTGTTTACGCGAGCTGTCGAGGTTGGTCGTCCTTTGCACGGTGCGGATCTAAGGTGCTTCTACAGCATCAAGAAGAATCCCAAGGGTCAAGGCACGTACTATCTATCACCTAGGAAGGATCGGAAGGTCGTCGACGAGCTTCCCAATAAAGACACGAAGCGGCCAGACCAATATTTTTTCTTTAAAATTTGTGAAGCAAGCGTTGGGGACTTCCCAGTGGAGTGCATTCGGACTTCGTGGGCGACCAAGCTTGGTGCGCACCTCGGAGTCATGGATGCTTTAGTATTTTTTGTACTGTGTTCTTTTTGTCTTGTTCTAACCACTTTACTTTTTTTTTTGTTTACAGGTTCTTATAGCTGCCCACCGTCTCCGGAGCTCGTAGAATTAGCAACCCTTCTTAGAGGAGAAGGTTCATCGTGGACGGTGTTTTCTAGGGAGAGACTCGACTCGGCTCTCTAGTCCCCTCGCACTGGTAAATTATATTCGATTTCTTTATAGAGTGATGTTTTTGCTACCAATATGAATAATTCTTATGTACTTTAATGTAGTTTCAGGAGTTCCTTCGTCTATTTGTGCTAAACCGCAAAGAGGAGGAAGAACACGTTCAAAAAGAGCTCGGAAAGAAATGCCTATCTCACTTCCAGCTTGTCTTTCCCGTGACCTTGCTGCTGGGGTCACCATGGAGGATCTAGTTCCTGCCCCAAAGACATCAGCAACTCCGGCGCTACCTCCAATTTCTGAAGAGGTCGAGCAAGATGTTCAAATGGAGGATGCATCGATCCGAGCTGAAGGGGAGCTACCGACCCAAACGACACCTTCCTTCGGACATATGGAGGTTGACGGAGTGGAGCAAGCTTCAGTACCGGCTCCAGGAACGGTGGAGGTGATTAGCTCGAGGGAGGCAATAGTAGTTACTCCGGCCATCACGCCGGGAAGTAGGAACGAGGCTCTGCTTCCGGGGACAGGTGACGCGTCTGGAGCCGCGAGGGCCGGTAGTCCACCGCCTTAAGATCCCCGGGCCATTTTACTGAAGTTCGGGACTCCCGATATGCACATTCCTCCGGCTAAGGAGATGATTTTCAGTGCGGAGTACCAAGCGGTGGCTGATGCCAATGTCAAGGTATGTTTTAATTCTGTCTTTGTTTTATCTTGTTTAATCCTTTCTTTATTAACTTAACTTCTTCTTCCTTTGTAGGCTATCGTTATGCGGAACAAGTACATTGAAGTCGTTGAGAGGTGCACAAGAGAGCTTGTGGCGAAGCACGAGGAGGAAGTACGCACTCTCAAGGCCGCGAATGATGAGCTTGTTACCAAGCTCGATGATCAAGAAGATGCGCTGCTCAAAGAAGAGAAAGAGCGTGAACGGCTCGAGGGGTTAAACTCCAAAGCCTTGCTTCGGGCTGACCAAGCTGAGATGCTTAATTGGGATCTGCAATGGAGGCTTGGCGAGGCGGCAAAGGAGCGTGCCAAGCTTCAAGAAAAACTCAACTCTTCCCAAGCTGCCATGGAGGAGTTAACTTCAGAGTTAGGAACTCTGAAGCTCGAAAAATCTGCAAGCACTTCCTCCTTACATCAAGCTAAGGTTAAGTTTGCTGAGAAGTGGAGCAGAAAAAAGAAAGCCGTTTGAGGGGAGTTGAAAGCTCGCGAGGCTCTTGGCAACTTAGCCTTGTTGGCCAGAGTCCGGAGTAATACTCTGGACCTTGAGAAGGAGACCGCCGAGTGCCTCGAGCTTCGCAAAGAGGGGGAAGCCGAGTATGAAGAAGTTTTGGATTACGAGTTAGATGCATAGTTTTTGTTAATTTACAATTTTTACTTATTTTTGTATTGGGTTAATCCCCTCTTTTGTTGTTACTTAAACTTTTGCCCGTTAATATTTGTTTGGTTTTCTTATTTTTTTCTCATGATTACTTGCTCTTATTTCTGGGTTGCTTGATTAGTACTTAGTCGTTTATTTATTTTTTACTCTTTTTTTGGGGGCTGCACTTGCTTTAGCAAGCTGCCTACGTACCTCGCTGTGAGGATCAAGCCTTACGTAGTTCATCTGTTGCACGTTTTTGATTTCTCTTTTTTAGATGTAAAATTTCTTAAGGTTCATTACATTCCATGGCCTTAGCTCTATTTTTCCGGAATCAATACTTCTGATTTTGTATACTCCGGGTTTGACTTCGCCCTCGACTTGGTAAGGGCCTTCCCATGACGTTTCCAACTTATCCGCATTTAACTCGCGCGTATTTTCGAATACTTTCCTTAGCACCAGATCGCCTGTATGAAGCTTTATTAAGTTAACCTTAGCATTATAAAACTTTGAAATGGTATTTTTGTAATTTTGTAGTCTTAAGTTGGCCAAGTCTCTTTTTTCTTCTATCAGGTCGACCGCGTGCTCGAGCATCTCACTATTTTCGCATTCTGCCTCCAGAGCCTGAGTCCGTCTCAGGCTCGGAACTGAAATTTCAGCTGGCACCACGGCTTCTACACCGTACAATAAGGAAAAAAGCGTTTCCCCTATTGCTCTTCTCGGCGACGTTCTGTACGCCCATAATACACCATTTAGCTCGGAGTACCATCCCGACTTTTTTGATTCGAGGCACTTCCTAAGTATGCTTAGGATAGTTTTGTTTGTTGCCTCGGCTTGCCCATTCCCCTGCGGATAGCGCGGGGTCGAGGTTGACAACTTTATCTTCCATTTGTCGCAAAATTCCTTCACGGGCTTTGAAGTTAAGTTCGTTCCATTATGTGTTATTATCTCGTTTGGGAGTCCGTGGCGACACACGATGTTTTTCCATAGGAATTCCGACACTTGCGTTCCTGTAATGTTCGTATATGTTTCTGCTTCAACCCACTTGGAGAAGTTGTCGGTTTGGACGAGGAGGAAACAGACCCGTCGTATTCCAGATGGTTCTAACGGTCCTACCACGTCTATTGACCATCTCATAAACGGATAAGGAATTATTGTCGAGCTAAAAAGCTCAGCTGGTTGGTTAATCATTGGTGCGTGTCTTTGGTATTTTTGACACTTTTGAGAATGCTTTTCACAGTCATAGACGATCGTTGGCTAGTAGTATCCTTGTCTTTTGATCCGGACTGCTAACGCTCGCCCTGCCGCATGGTTACCGCAGCTTCCTTCGTGCATTTGACTCATGACATCAGTTGCTTCTTCGCTACTTACACACCGCAGATAGGGGCCATATATGCTTCTCTTATAAAGTTGGTTATTTATTATCGTGTATCTCGCACTTTGCAACTTTACTTTCCGAGCTTCCCACTTTTCTGAGGGTAGCTCTCCAGTTTGTATATAGTGTTTAATTGGGCTGCACCAATCTTCCTTAATGGAGGTTAGTTCTCCTTTGCTAGGTGCATCACTTTTGTCGCTTAATGGGTGGTCGATCGCCATCACGTCTCTTTGGTCGATGCTTGGCCTTTTTATATGTTCAACAGGTATTATCCTTTTTGCTTCCAAATTGGAGGTTGCGGCCAAGGTTGCGAGGGCGTCGGCCGCGGTATTATCACCCCTTGGGATTTTGTTGAGCTCGAAAATGTCAAAATGCTAGATTATTCCGGTTACTAGCTGTTTATACACGTTCATCCTTTGGTTTTTTGCTTTGTATTCTCCCTTTATTTGGCTGAAGATAAGTTGTGAGCCGGTGTGAGCCGTTAGCTCTCTCACCCCCAGGCTCATAGCTAACCTTAGACCGGCTATTAACGCCTCGTATTCTGCGACATTATTTGATGCATCGAAGCATAAACGGAAAGATTGCTCAATAACTTCGCTGGTTGGGGAGAGCAATCGTATACCGATTCCAGCTCCTTGCTTTGACGATGCGCCGTCAACGTGTATTTCCCATTTTTTGCTTAGAGTCGAGCCGACTTTGTTATTCCGCGCTAGTTCTACGACAAAGTCAGCCAACACTTGACATTTTATACTTGTCTGGATTCTATATTCTATGTCGTATTCACTGAGCTCAATAACCCATTTTACTAGCCTTCCTGACTTGCTTGGATTGTGCAATATCGTTCTAAGGGGCTGCGAGGTCATTACTATTATCGGATGCGACTGAAAATAGGGTCTGAGCTTCCTAGCTGAAGCGACCACCGCAAGTGCTAACTTTTCTTCGACTGGATACCTTACTTCCGCTCCAATGAGCATGGAGCTTACGTAGTAGATTGGTTTTTGATCATTTCCACCAGCTCGGACAAGCATGCCGCTGACAGCCGAGTCAGAGACTGCAATGTAAAGATACAATGGTTCCCCGGCTACTGGTTTTGCCAAGATAGGTGGCTCTGAGAGGTATTTTTTTAGCTTGCAGAGGGCGTTCTGACATTGCTCGTTCCAATCGAACTGTAACTTTCCTCCTACGTGCTTTCCTTTTAGTATCTTGTAGAATGGGAGACATTTATCAGACGACCTTGATATAAATCTGTTTAATGCCGCGATTCTTCTCGGTAAACGCTGGACGTCTTTTGGTGTTTTCGGTGTGGTGAAGCCTAACAGGGCGTCTATTTGCTTTGGATTTGCTTCTATACCTCTTTTGGTGACGAGGTATCCAAGGAATTCTCCCGAGGTGACCTCGAAAGAGCACTTTGACGGGTTAAGCTTCATGTTGTACTGATTTAATGTTTCGAAACACTTTCGGAGATGTTTGACGTGGTCACCTGGGACCATGCTTTCTACGAGCATGTCGTCAATATAGACTTCCATGGTTTTTCCTATCTGCTCAGCGAACATTTTGTTTACCAAACGCTGATAAGTCGCACCCGCGTTTTTCAGTCCGAAAGGCATTACTTTATAACAATACACTCCTTGATCCGTTATGAAGGAAGTCTTCTCTTGGTCATCGGTATGCATGAATATTTGGTTATATCCTGAACAGACATCCATAAACGACATCAACTTATGGCCCGCGGTTGCTTCTACAATTCGGTCTATGTGAGGTAAGGGATAGCTATCCTTTGGACAGGCCTCATTTAGGTCGGTGAAATTGACACACATTCTCCAATTCCCTGTTTTCTTTTTTACTACTACTGGGTTAGCCAACCAATCAGGGTATTTTACTTCTTTAATTGACCCATTTTTTAGCAACCGATGTACTTCTTCTTTGACCGCGGCTGCCTTTTTCGGGCCTAATTTTCTCCGTTTTTGTTTGACCGGTCTATATTTTGGATTAACTTTCAGCTCATGCAAGGAGATTTTGATATCTATCCCCGTCGTGTCGGACGGTTCCCATGCGAATGTTTTTTTGTTTTCCTTTAAGAAAGCGATCAGCTCGGTCTTAATGTTTGGTTCAAGGTCTACTCCAACTCTTACTTTTCGTTCAGGGAACGATGCGTCAATCGCTACACTTTCTAAGGAAGATAATCTTGGCTTGGCTGTAGCATTGACACTTTTCTTTTGTAGCTGCTATAAGGTTTCACCTCGCAGCTTCTCGAATGCTGTTCTGTAGCACCCTCTTGACGCAGATTGGCTCGCTCGGATGACTCTTATTCCGTTGCTAATAGGGAATTTCACGCATTGGTGATAAGTTGAGGCTACAACCTTCATATTATACAACCAGGGTCGTCCAAGAATAGCATTGAACGGTGCTTGTTTATCCAAGACCACGAATTTCACGAGTTTGCGCATGCCATGAGTGACGATAGGTAATACGATGGTTCCTAACGCGAAGCTTGTAGTTCCATCGAAGCTGGTTAGCGGGGTTTTATCCTTATTCATTTCTGAGTCTTCGAAATTCATCTGCTTATAAGCGCTGTAGAAAAGCAAATCTACCAAGCTTCCAGTATCAATCATTATTCGTGAGAGCTCGAAACCTGCAACTTCTAGGGTGATGATGATCGTGTCGTCATGCGGTTTATCGAGGTGCGAGGTCTCGCTCTTGCTGAAGGTAATCACGACATCCTAGAGGATCGAGCTTGCCCCGATCTGGGGGTTCGCTTCTGCTTTGCGTTGATGGGCTTTTATCGAATTTATAGAATGCGAAATGAGATACGAACCACCCATTATAAAGTCGATTCGCTTTACTTGCTCTTTCTAGTTTTCGACTTCCACTTCTTGACCTTCCCGTTCCTCGCTGTTGTTTCCTGGCCTTCTCTTGGCTAGATTGTGGTCATCTCTAGACTCAGATCTCTGTTTTCGCATTCCGTCTCTCCATTGGCCGTTTTTCTTTAAACGCTGAACCACTGTGCAGTCGTCCATAGAGTGGCCCTTAGCCTGGTGATAATCGCAAAATTTCGATGGGTTGTACTCCCAATTTGTCTCTTTATACGAGCCTCCGACTGCATATGCGTATTTTCCCTGGCTTTCACCAGCTTCTCTGTATGGTTTTTTACCATTTCGCTGATGATCTTCACTGTTATCGTCTTTTATTCCTTTCTTATCGAGTTCCAACCTATTAGTTTCCTCCCATTCGATAAAGTTAGTAGCTCGGTGATGAGCGTCATCTAAGCTATCAAAAGGTCGCAGGAACATTTTAGCTCGGAAGCTCGATTTTGGCCATAAGCCCATTTTTAAAGCGCATATGGCTACTTCATCCGTTATGTTTACGCTTAGTGCTCTTGCCTCCTTGAAATGGTTCAAATAATCCTGTAATGGTTCATTTCGTTGCTGTACCGTTGCAAACAGATTATCTGCCGATGTTCTTTTTTGAATAAACATTGAAAAGTGTTTAAGAAACCCCTCGGCCAATTGCTCGAAATTGTCGATCGTATTCGATTTCAACGATGAGAACCAATCGAGAGCTGACCCAGCGAGATTCTTGGAGTATAGACGGCACAAACTGATATCTCGCTCCTCATTATTAAAATGGGCTTTCATTGCCGCCAAGCAGAAAATCTTTAGATGGGCTACAGGGTCAGCGTTTCCTTCGAATGTTGGGAACTTAACCTTCCCGATATCCCTTATTACTACACTCATTATTCGGTTTGTGAACAGTGTTTGACGCGTTAATTCGATCATGCGCTGAATATTCGGCGCTGCGGTTGTCGCACGGTGGATCTGTGATCGCATTTTTGCGTGCTCGGATCGTTGATTTGCAATTAACGCACGCATTTCATGTATTTCTCCTTCGAATAGATCATTGATCTCTGTATTAACGTTCGAGATGGGTGAAATTTCACCCGCATCCGCTCGGTTGTGGTTTTTGTTATTCTGGTTGACGTGCACAGCTATATTTTCCGGGGCTTGATTTCTCCGACCAGTCTACGAGATCGATGCCTGTAGCTCGTTAAAACGCCGCTCTTGACAATCTAGCCTTGCTAGGATCTGCGCAGTCCGCTAGTTATTCTGCTCGACAAAGTCGGCCATTATCTGCTTTAAATCGTTTAGAGCTTGTCCGCGTTGAGACGCGGTATTCTGAGCGGTGGGCCTGGAAGGCAGCTCAGAGTTTAACGGCGGTTGAATCTGGGACGTGGATATCTCCTCATTATCGTTATTTATCCGCTCGAGGGTTTGTGATTGCTCCATCCTTCTATTAGCTCGAATTCTCTCAGATCTATGCTTCGGCCCCACGGTGGGCGCCAATTTGTTGATACGTTGAGGATTTTTAATAATGGGACCTAAGCTAGAGAAGAAACTGAAATAGATCTTAGACGAACGAAACTTTAAGAAATTTGGAGCGATTTTAGTTATCTCTTTTGTATACAAGAATTTGGTTATCAAGTTACAATTACCCCCTTCTTTCCTCGGGTCTACTTATTTATAATCTTAACTTTCTAACTACTTTCTTCTTGATCTCTGCTCTTTGCTCGATCTCAATTTGACTTCTCCTGCTGGCGTCCTCCATCCTCGCCGCTTAGCTTGGAGTTTCCTGCTAACTAACTTCACTAGCTCTTCCAAGGCCTGCATCCTTTTCTATGGGCCGAGCCGCTTTTTCCGAGCTATGGGCTTAAACCGGGCCTGGGCCGAACAAAAACGAAAGTGGCCGCTAAGTGGGCCATGTACCAACAATCTCCCACACGTTTAATTATCCCATTGCAAACAAGGGATCTTGCAGAAACAATGCTACACCAACCATAAGAAGGTGCAAAGATTATTTTTGCAGTCATAGGACATATATCTTTATAATACCTTCCTTTCATAACCTGGGCAAATAATGACTTCGGGAAATCAATTAACCGCTAGAGCTGCTTTGCCAGAAGTGCTGAATTGAATTCTACTAAAGCATGGAATCCAAGTCCCCCTTCCAACTTTGGTATACATAGCCTTTGCCATTTCATCCAATGGATTCCCTTTGAATTCTCAGAGTTTAACCACCACAAATTGATATAGCCAAGTTGAGCTTTAATATTACAGTTTTGGGTAGTTTAAAGCATGACATGACATAGATCGGTAAGGCTGTGAGAACATATTAACACTTCCTTACCACCTTTAGAAAGTAATTTCGATGATCAACTATTGATCATTTCTTGTAATTTTTTCCCGAACAAAAGCAAAAACCTTTGTCTTTACCCCTCCAATACTTTATGAAAGACCAAAATACGATCCCATAACACCCAATTATTGTATTCCCAAAAATTGTTGAATCATTGGTTTCAAAGAATCTGGAAATAAATGGCCAAATTGAATGGATGATTTATCAAAATTAATTTGTTGACCATATAACTTTTCATAATCTTTTAAGATTTTAATAATATAACCAGCTTCAGTAGTGTTTGCTCTATAAAAGAAAAGGCTATCATCTGCAAATAATAAATGGGATGCTGATGGACTAGCTCTCGCGATCAAAATGCCCGATATCAATTTTTGTTTTTTCGCGCTCTTGAGCTTTGAAATTACAACCTCCATACATAAGATAAAAATATAAGGGGATAACTGATCTCCTTGTCTCAAACCTCTTAGGGGGGAATATTCCCTTCCGGATCACCACTTGAAAGAACCGAATCATTTATAGTGTTATACAAAACATTATACATTTAATCCAGGATTCACGGAAACCTAATTTTAAAAGCAGATTCTTTATAAGATTCCATTATACTCTGTCATATGCCTTGCTGATATTCGTCTTAATGGCCATAAATTTTCCTTTCATCGTTTTATTGGTGCGAAAGAGCATGGAACATCTCTTGTGCAATCAAAATATTATCAAAAATTAACCTACCAGCCACAAAGGCTAATCGGGTTTGTGAGACTATCTTTGACATCACTTTCTTCAAACTATTACATAACACCTTAGATATAGTTTTATATCACACATTACATAGTTAGACTTCAAATTACAAAATTAAACATCATAATTAATTTTTAATATTATCTGCAGAATATTATATTAAAAATTAATTTAGGTAATAAGACTAAAATTTTCTTTTAATGATATTTAATATTCTATGTTTTCGAAAAACTCTCTTTAAAAGCATTAAAATATAGAATATTTAGAGAGTATAATGCTTTTTTAACTACCAATCATGTTTTATTAATAGAACATTAAATGAAGCATTATGCTCTACAATATGCATTATCAATCAAGGTCCTATTTAGTAACTAAATACAATTCGCTTTGGTTACCAGAATCTATTCAGGTCGCGTATAATACTTGAGAAAGTATTTAAATACCTTAAATTTTTTCTGAAGAATTTATTTTAAATTTCTATATATGTCTACATGTATTGAGATTAATCGGATACTCTTTCTGGTTTCAATTTGGTTTGGAGTATTATCCAATACTCACGAGTATAGACGAAAAGGACCCATAAAATATTTTTCTTGTTCGGTATATTACCCTAAACCTATTATTTCAGGTTAATTCGGTTTAGGTTTTCGTTTCAAGATATTTTGTGCAGACTTATCTCTATCCTTGACATTCTCAGCTACAAGAGCTGCCGATCTCTCAAGCTCATGATTAAGCCACGGTTGGTCGCTGCGGTGGCTAGAACCATCGAGCCGAAGTTCTACATAGATGATGTATACATGGACACGTCTAGCCCTAGATATTTCACCCGGACCCAAAAAACCGATCCGAAATTTTGGGTTCGGATCCGATTCGGTATAAGTAAAAGTAACCATCGGATATTGGCATATAATACCCACGGGTATCGGTTCGGGTCCGGGTATTAACCGATACCCAAACGGGACCCAAATATTTCGGATATTTAGGTATCCGAAATACCCGAATACTCGAAAATATATCCGAATACCCGAATATGTACCCGAATATCCGATTTTTAGTGTACTTTTAGGTATATAATACACTCGATTTTTTTTTCAATTTTATACCCGAATCCGAACCGGAACCGAAACCTGAACCGAACTGAATTAGTTTGGTTCTTAAATGGGTATAGAAATTATAGACCCGAAACGACCCGAACTCGAGAGGATCCGAACCGGACCTGAACCGAATAATACTCGGTTCCAAAATAGGTATCAAAATTCTATATCCGAAATACCTGGACTCGATCGGGTAGTACCCGGAACTGACCCGAATACTCGAATGTCCATGGCTAGACACGTCAATGGTGTTCAGGTTCAATGGAAACCTAATTACACGTTGTTTGTGTATTTTCAATAATCAATATCTAAAGCACTTTAGAGATAATGCGATTTATATTGTAGAAAATGATTGAGTAGGAAAACGCGTGAAGATTATATTCTCGATCATGGTTTAGTAATGGATCGAATCGATATATGTAGCATGACCAGTTGATTACAAAATCGTGTAAATCTCGACTTTTCTTTTCCCAACTATAAAATGAGTAAATATACGATTCTACTAAAACGTGTATCAAATATTTGAATAATTGTAGCAATTGAGATCATTATTGATGAGAATCAACCAATTGACATTTCAACGACGTGTCGGTTACATAATTACTTTTTGGCCGGTATCATCTATAACTATGTAAAACCTAGTCATGGCTTTGCATAATAATTATATGTTTTGTTTGTTCAAAAAATCCTCATACTGCAATTAGTTACATAACTATGCCAAAATCATATAATTAAGCTCATAAAAGTAACGGAAGTATAGCATAATTTTATTCTCGTGAAAAAATCAAATTGAACCGAACCGATAAAGACCGGAAATAAAGAGTCAAAAACTTGTTAAGAAGTCAGAGGTTCCTTTGCTTCGTTCACACAACCCAAATCGTAACACTTTGATTAGAATCGGAGGAATCAATCATGTCCATAAAAATATATAAAAAGACCCAAAAAGTATCATCAATGCATTTATTGAAGAATTAATCTTACTGAAACTGAAATCTTTGACAGCTTTTAAAAAATAAATTCATAACGCTCATGAACTCATAAAAAAACAAAATACAGTAACATTTTTTACCCAAAGAGAAGAGAGAGAGGGAGAGAGCTTTAGCCAAAGATCTCTCATTGACCTTTGCTTCTTCTTCTTCTGAAGAAATCACAGTTTCTCTCTTTCTGCATTTCTCCAACTTCATTGTGTTTTTCGTTGACCAAATCTCGAATCGACTCGTAGAATAATACTTTCATGCGTCAAATCCGTGTCTGAAGATCTCTTATCTCCTAGAAGTGGACAGATCGATTGGAGGGTAATTCGAAACTTGCTCTCATATTCGTGGGTTTTTGTGTTAGGGTTTTGGATTGTTCTCAAATAGAATCGATTAGATCGACCGGATAATTTCGATTTAGAGGATGAAGATAGCGGCCAATGGCCGGTTTTTCACAATCGGGCTCGTTGCGTCTTGGTATTCGTCGAATATCGGAGTTCTATTGCTTAACAAGTACTTGTTAAGCAACTATGGATTCAAGTATCCGATCTTCCTCACTATGTGCCACATGACGGCTTGTTCTCTTCTCAGTTACGTCGCCATTGCTTGGATGAAGATGGTTCCGATGCAAACCATCCGATCTCGAGTTCAGTTTCTTAAGATCGCAGCACTAAGTCTCGTTTTCTGTGTGTCGGTGGTTTTTGGGAACATCTCTCTTCGGTTTCTTCCTGTGTCATTTAACCAAGCAATCGGCGCCACTACGCCCTTTTTCACCGCCGTCTTTGCTTATCTCATAACATTTAAGAGGGAAGCTTGGTTGACTTACATCACTCTCGTCCCTGTCGTTACTGGTGTTGTCATTGCCAGTGGGGTAATTGCTTTTAAACTTCAAAATCTGCTCTTTGTTTTTGTATTTTGATTGATCCAATTCGAAGCATATGTTTAATTCAAGGTGAAATGTGTTTGCTATCGCTGATGGAAATCTGTAACTTTAGCTTTAGGGAGATTGGAATGTGGAGTAGATACACGACTGAGAGATGAATTTTACAGCTTTGAAGTGATTTAGGAATAGAAGATTATGAGCTGAATCTGGTTTATTCAATTATCGCTTCATAGCTAAAGAGTTATGTTAGTTTACTTGCTTCATCTCAATTATCGCTCGATGAAAAGAAGTTTATATGCCATTTAAGAGATTAAATTATTATAAACTATAGAGGTTATTCCTTTATGTGCTCAGACTATGTTTCTTCTCTGGATCTTTCTCATTACATTTAGAGCATCTTTTCTTCTCTACTGACTTGACTCTCTATTTGCTTTTTCCTCAATTCTTCAGGGTGAACCAAGTTTCCACCTGTTCGGATTCATTATGTGCATTTCAGCTACAGCTGCAAGAGCACTTAAATCGGTTCTTCAAGGAATTTTGCTATCTTCAGAAGGGTAAGAGAAAACAGCAATTATCAGCTAAAATTCTTTCTTGCAGAAGTTCATATTGTTTAAGAGTGTTGCTGAAAATCTTTGATGAATTTGTCTGAAGGGAGAAGCTAAACTCCATGAACCTCCTCCTTTACATGGCTCCCATAGCTGTTGTGTTCCTTCTTCCTGCTACCCTTATCATGGAGAAAAATGTTGTTGGAATTACAATTGCACTTGCTAGAGACGATTTCAGAATTGTTTGGTATCTTCTCTTCAATTCGGCGCTTGCTTATTTCGTGAACTTGACCAATTTCTTAGTCACAAAACACACTAGCGCTTTGACCCTCCAGGTAACAACTCATCTCTTCTTTCTATACATTTAACATTATCATCTAATCAACTAAAGCCATTTTGCATCTGAGCATCTCTTATTAGTTATAATTGAATGATGAGCTTCTCTATCACAGGTGCTAGGAAACGCCAAAGGTGCTGTAGCAGTGGTGGTTTCCATCTTAATATTCAGGAATCCTGTCTCAGTGACTGGAATGTTAGGTTACTCGCTCACTGTTTTTGGAGTTATCCTCTACAGCGAAGCCAAGAAACGAAGCAAATGAAGAAACCTTTATTCTATTTGTTCAGTCCCTTCAGGTAAAACAAACACAGGCAAGAATCTTTTGCTGTGAACAAAAAAAACCTTACACAGCATCTTTGGACCAAAGGCAAAGGATGTGTAAAGCAATACCAAAGAATCAGAGTACCAAAAGCAATCAATTAGAGGACTTCACAAATAAGTGAACTTTATTCCCTTCTTTGTTCTTTTACGTTCTCGGATTCTCTACTGCTTTTGTCGTAGGTTTTTCTAAGAGTAATTTCGATTTAGCCTTTTTTTTTTGTCGATTCTTTACATCTCGTTTTGTGATATCAACATTTACAACACTGATTAATTAATGGAAAATGACAAAGCTTTTCATATCTTTCAGCTGTTTTTACATCTCTGTCAATTAAACTAATGTTCTGTAGTTTCACTGGATTATGATCTCAAGTCAGAGGTCGAATTCACATTGTTTGACATATATTCTTAAAAAAGATTCACAGGTCAGGTTTATACAGATTTCCAGTATATATTTTGTGGTAATTGATTTATCTAGGAACAAACTGTCTATTGCCGCACGGTCACTAATATTGATAAAAAATACTTTTGTTTAGAAATGTTCGAAATATGATCAATTTATAATTTTGATACATTATGAGATAATACAACAAATTATGAGATAATACAACAAGTGAATCATAAAACAATTTGTTCAAAATATAATCAATTTATAATTGTTTTATATTATGAGATAATACAACAAATAAATCATTGTTGATTCTCTTAAAAATATTTAAGACATAACAACAAAAAAGCAACCAAAAGCAACTATTAGAAATAATATTATTACTACAAATTTTTTTCGGTATGATGGTTAGAATGATCTAGCTAATTACATCAGAGTTTCAACCTCTCCCCACTATAAGAGATAGATTACAAAATATTTTTAAAAGTAGATTTTAGGCTATTGATCGGATCTTATTGATCTAATTGTTGATAAAAAATTAACTATGAAAGGACACGTAAAAGACAAAAAAAATAGTTAAATTTGACTGAAATATTGTTAATTTTTAGTTGAAGTACATTACAATTCTAAGTTATATTTTAGCGTATATAGAAATTAAGGTCATGAATGGTGATACAGTTATTGAACTTTAGTTTCTGATTTTTGGTTTTTGGTTTGGGTTCTTGATTTTTAGATTTTAGTTTTTATTTCAAAATCTCAAAAATTGATTTTTGGTTTTGGTTTTAGATTTTAGTTTTACCAGTATTAAGGAAAAAAAATATCAAAAACTTGAATGATAAAATGAATAAAGAACACTTTTACTTTTTTTTTAAAAACTATTTCTTCAAAATCATGGATGACTAAAAATTAGTTTTTTGGCAAAAACAAAATCTAAAGTACACTTAAAACTCCGTCCAATTAAGATCTAAATATACAACAAATCAACTGTAAATAAAATTTTGATTCGCCAAAAATATCTAACATTTTAAAGCATAAAAAATAGATTTCTTAATTTTTTTAAAATAATTTTAAACTAGTAAAAAACACACACAAGGTAATAAAACGAAATAGCTCTATATGAATATATATTATGAACAAACACGTATTTTAGAATAAAAACTATTATAAATTATATTTTAAGAAAAAGTTTCCGATAAAAGACAAATTTAGAGACAATAAAATTAGCTAAATCTATTTGAAATATAATATATAGTTGTGGTATATTCCAACTTATATTATTGTATAAATAAAAGTTAAATAATATACATATGATATTCAAATTATTGTCTCCCAATAACACATTTTATAGAAGACATGATTTACAACTGTTAAATAAACTTCAATCTAACTAAATTACACCTACTCAATAAAATCCAGCAATTATTAATGAGAATCAATGATATTAGATATATTACTATTGAAAGTAATGTTTGTATGAATGAATAAAACTCCAAAAAAAATATAACACAAAACTTCAATAGTTTTTTTGTCTTGCAAAAACTGTTCTGTCATTTTTTGTTTGATATGTTTAGGTGTTATGATTACGATAAATGATCACTGAATGTTGATATATAGATGTAGGCATGTGAGTTCGGTTAGTATAGTTCGAGTCGGGTCAGGTTTATTCGGAATTCGGATACTTAACAAATTTTGAAGTTATACCAAGATTAACCAAAATGCAAAAATTTGGATCGACCGGATATAAGGTAGTTTGGGTAGTATCCAATGGTGCCGAATTAATCTGAATAAGAAGTAAAAAATCCGAAAAATCCGAAAAGTCCAAAAATATCCGAAAATATCCAACTTAAACCGATCCGAATTAATTATACTTCAATTAATTTTGGTTGCATTTAACTCTAATAGACAAGATTTATAGTTACAACTTTACACAAATAATTAGAATTGATGATTAGTTACAATATTAAATGAATAGTTGTAATTTTACACGAATAATTATAATTTTACATCAATAATTGCATTGATTAGTAAAATAACTACAGTTGGTGTCTATTTGTTAATAACGATTCATTGATGTCTATCCAGTTACATCAAGTCATTGATGTCCATTTATTCGGTCAAAACTGTTCATTGAATACATTTATTGCATCTAATTGCACAAAATTGTAACAAAAAACAATTATGTAAATTTTATAACATAAAATATACTTGTAAAGATCTTTTTAAGTGAAAAATTAAAATTAAAAGATACAAAACATAACCATATAATACATTTTTCATAATTGAGAAGTTAAAAGTAGAAAATACAATTGTTAAAAGTATGTTTTTCATAACTGAAAAGTTAGAGTATTAAAACGAGACCGTAGAAAGTTTTTTAAATAGTAAAAAGACACTACAGTAGAGGTATTTTTTAATAAAAGAAAAATTTATAGTAAAAAGACACTATCGTAGGATGTGCCAGAACTGGTTCTATCACAAACAATACTTAGAATCACAGATTCCTGATTAAAAGAGTGGGAGAGAATGGGCAAGGACACCTGTGTGTTTGGATTGGAGCAAGAGTAGTTAACTAAAACGAGAAGAGATGATTGCCGACTTGATGTTCTTATTAGATTCAAGTATGCCAAAAAGCGGATTTCTTTGTCAAAAGATTGCGCCTCTATTTATAGTTCATAGAGGCGGTTACATGTGTAGAAAATAAAGGAAGATTTACAATTATTTTGATAAGATTGAATCTGTTAAGATTCATGTTAGATTTATGGAAATTTCCCATGTCGAAACAGGAAAATTTCCATTTTTTTGTTTTGCTTACGTGTCATCCGACTTCTCTTTAGGTTCAAGAACCTTCCAAGACTAGACTTTTGCTGAGTCGAATATGTTATCTGAGTTGAAGAATTAGTGCTTGCAACCGGGTTGTTCTTTTATATTTGACCTGTTGTTTTCTGTGGACCGAAGTAGGATCTCAGATCCACCTCCAACAATTATCCCCCCACAGACTCGGAAAATTCTGGTGTCGAATTTCTGAGTCGGAAGATTTTCCAATTTCCAGAATCTTCGGTCCACGTGTCAGTTTGTGAGTGGGCTATTCAAACAGTCGCCTTAGTTTTACGCGAATCATCATTATTACCGTGTGGCGTCGCTTTGATTTTCCCCCACTTAGTCATAAAACCTACTTAGTGTCGTTTCGGCTTCTGGTAATTTTCTATAAATACCATGCTTCTTCTTCTTTTACTGCTCACTTTTCATCTTTACAATCTTTCTTAGTGACTTTTGATTTTGCTTCTTACTCTCTTTCGACTTCAAGCTTTTAAAATTTCTTCTAACTTTTTCTTCAATTCTTTTTAAAACGATGGGTCTTGATGATTTTAATCTTCCAAATGTTGAAGCCGGTGTGAACTCCGTGCTTGATGGTTTAAACGTTCGGCTTTCTAGAGGGCCTTCTAGGGTTTCTAGGTCCTCAATCGTTCCATTTTGGGATATTGTGGAAGTCTAGTCGGGAAGGTTTGTGACCTACAAAAAAAGCGAGAGCTGATCCACCAATGAGGATTGGTTCCCCTAGAGGAACCGGTAGAAGTGGTTCTACCAGTGCTTCTCGTGGAAGGGGTAGGGGTACCCCTGACTTTCGTTTTACCCACAATCACACGAGTCCTCGTTCGATTCTGGACTTTCAGACGGAGTACGCTAGCTTAATGAGCTAGATTAGAACCTCATTGGAGCACCTCACCTCCCTAGATCAGACAAAGAACCGTGAGGAGTACGAAGAGTCTTCCTATTTGCTGTTCCGGGTTCATACTGATTTCTGACTGTCATTTCATGTTATTAAATTGCTTCTGATATCTAACTGTTGTTTTTCCAATGTCTTCGCAGTTTATCGCTAGCCTGAACAATATTATGTTGGATAGAGAGAAGTCCGTTGCCAACCCAGAAAGTGGTACTCGGAGGAACTCGTCCGCCCGAGTTGCTGGGGATTACCTTGAGGTGGTGGAGTTTCGGTCTAAGCTCTCTGCTGCCGAGGAATATCTCATTTGTGTTAAAGACGAGTTGAGGCTAGTGATGTGTGTGATTTTTGATAGTTTTAGAGTCGTATTTTAGGTCACTTTGCATCCGTTTAGCTAGATTTTCTGTGCACTTAGGCCCGTTTAGGTTAGTTTTGTACTTTTTGCATTTGGATTTGGAGTTTTAGAGTTTATCTAGGTAAAAGAACAAAAAAAGAGCAGAAAATGAGCAAAACTGGAGCTAAGGATAAATAGAGCAGCTGCTAGAACGTCTAAAGAAAAAAGGATCGCGCACCCTCAGATCGCTACCTCGCGGATCGCATGGCGAGGACTACCCAGAACGCTTAATAAAGGCCGCCTCGGTGACTTACCTTAATCTATCTGCTGCGAGGGAAGACCAAGACCCATCTCTCTTCACAACAAAGGACATACTCTGAGCCACAACTCTGTCTAGAACCACGAGGACAAAGACAAGAAGCACTCCTTGGTGTCCAAGCTCACACAAGGACTCCAAGGACAGATTCACAGACTGCTTGGTTGATCGACTTAGGTCGGTTTGACCATTAGGGTTATGCAAATAACTCTATAAATACCCCTTAATGATACTCTTATCATTTTTTTATGTGATGTTTAGCTGAAAAACTCTCTCTATTTTTATTGTTGTTTCCTTTATGCTTGTTTAATGTTGGTACTCTTTGGATGATTATGATTGAATGAATTAAGTATTGCTTTGATCTTCATCTTTTCTTCTTGCAATTTTATTAAGCTTTACTTTACTTATGCAATCTAGATCTTTCATGATCCTCCGCCCTCACAAAATGAGGTACGAGTAGATCCCTTTGGATCTCAAGGATGGAGAGATCAGAGGTGAATCTGTTGATTCCATCGCCACGCTATCCTATCTAAACTCCAATCTCTTCTAGTAAGGCTAAGCTTAATGCTGATCTTTCCCTGATCATGAGAGATCTGATTTGGGCCGTGACTGAAAGCTAGCGCTAACAGGAACGGAGACCATGTGCCTTGCTAGTGATGGCTTGATCCGCCTAAAAGAGATCTAGCATGTGGATCGGCCATCAGAAGTAGTATCATTTCAGGTTAATGGAGTTTCAACTTTGAGGAAGCGATGCTCCATCCATAGTGGCAATCTTGTAAACTCCTAGTTTTACGACTTCGTAGATGGTGTATGGACCTTCCCAGTTTGCACTGAATTTCTTGGCGTTAATTTTGGCCGTGTTCTCAAACACTTTTTAGAGTATGAAATCTCCTACTGCAAAGTGTCGTCCGCATACTTTCTTGTTGTAGTACTTTGCGGCTTGTTGTTGATAATTTTGCACTCAAAGAAATGCTTCATTACGGTTTTCTTTCAAGTCTTCAATGCTATTTTCCATAGCATTTTTGTTAGCATCTTCATTTTCAGAAAGACGTTCTCAGCGGAAAATTGGCACAACTATCTTGGCTGGAACCATTTCTTCCATTCCATGAGAAAGGGAAAATGGAGTTCGTCTGGTCAAGCGTCTAGGTGTAGGTCGATGTGACCATAACACGCCTTGCAACTCGGAAGCCCAACTTCTCTTCTTTTCGGAGAGTCGTTTCTTTAGACCATTAAGAATCTGTTTATTCGTGGCTTCAGCTTGTCCGTTGCCTTGTGGGTTTCGCGGCGTTGATTTGCTCACATGGATATTCCATCTGGCCTAAAAGCTTGTGAATTTTGCCAAGATGAATTATGATCCATTATCTGTCATGATCTCGTAAGGTAGACCATGCGGCAGATGATATTCTTCCACAGAAATTTGATCATGTCTTTGTCTTTGATCTAGGAGTTAGCTTCTGCTTCGACCCACTTTGAGAAATAGTCTGTCATATCAAGCATGAATCTCTTCTGCCGTGATGATGAAAATGATCCGACTATATTCATTGCTCATCGCATGAATGGATAAGGCATGACTGCTGAGGTCAGTTCCTTGGTTGGAGTGTGAAAGATGTGCCCATGCCTCTAACATTTGTCACACTTAATAGTATATTGAGCACAATCATTTTTCATAGTCGGTGATGCTTATCAGGTTTTAACCCTAAGATATCTATTGCAAGGGCACAACAAATCAAGTAGTAATCTAGGGATCCTATCCACAAGGACCAAGTTATCACACTATCAATTCTTAATCTAAATTAGAGCTAAGACAATTGAATGGTTGTTGGTAACTAAATCTAAAACTGAATTAACGATTAACAATAAATGACTGAAACACCAAGCTTTGAAAATTCATCAGGAAGAAAGGAATTCGAATCAGGAAACTATTTAGGTAACATTCATTCAAAAATCTCGACTCAGACATAAATTTATAACCAACCCACTCTCGTGGCATCGATCACTATATATATCTAGCAACCTAGTGGTCCTAACTCTCGTTGGTACAAGGAAACTAATATGCATTATTTTTCAGGTCTGATAAGTCCACAATCAACCTAAATATCAGTTACCGCAGTCTAGGGTTGATTGCTCACCTAAAGAGGATCCAATTCCCTAACAAGCTTTTGGAATGTTCGGTAATCTAAGTTCATAGATTAGTTGGCTACTCTAATCTAAGCCTTAAGTATATCAATTAGGTGGAGAACACATCAAACAATTCCTATTTGTTCCTAATTCATAAATTTCCTGCAACCCTAGAAAATCCTAAACTTGATTGGGTAACTACTCAGACATGATGCAGAAGAGAATAAAATTACAAATTATATTGAAAAGCATAAAAGTAAATTGTAATGAAATAAGAGGGTTCAGGATTCTTCTCCAATGGTGTAAGAATCGAAATCTCTCTCCCAAAATCTCAAATACAGGTTCTTCTTTCGTAATGAGTCTCTCTCTAAAACATAATAAAAATTGGTCTTATATAGTTCCTAAAAATGTAGGTGTAAAAAATAGGAAAATTAGGTTTTTGTCCTTATCGGCTTTGCTGATCGATCGATCAAGGCCAATAGCTCGATCTCTAATAAGTGTTGGTTGATCAGAAGGTCGAACGGATTTCTTGCTGGACAAAAAAGGATCGATCGATCAAAGATATGGTGATCGATTGATCTAGACTTTGAAACTCCATATATTTTTTTAATTCATCCTCGGTCAAGCTTTAAAGGCATAATCCGAATTTTAACTTATTTTCCACCTGAAAAGACTCTACAAAGAAAACAAACAATCTGAAAACATGGGAGTTAATGAGCTTTTAAACCGATAAAAATAAGGTATATCGATTCCCCTAGACTTAGCTTCTTGCTTGTCCTCAAGCAAATAACGAAAAGATTGAAAGAAACATTCCACTCCATAGAACTCATTCGTCACTAGATCACTGCACATCAATCATATAGTAAACCACACAATACTTACCTGTCAGAAGCGAGACCACCTTGTACTTCCCCTAAACTTAGCTTCTTGCCAATTAGACTCCACAATCAACATCAAAATACCCAAATGCACCATACCGACTCCCTAAAGTATCTAAGTGCGGTCTCATCAAGGTAGTATCGATCAATGGACACATGGACTTATCATCAGCCTTTATTTGAACACAAGACTATCTTTCTATGGTTCCTTTCCTCTCATTCCGTTCATTTGCAGCCGATTTCTCCCTACTTACCTAGGGTATCATTTTATTTTTTTTATCGACTGCTCAGCCAATTTCTCCCTACTTACCTAGAGTATCATTTTTTTGGCTGTCCAACCAGATATCTCCGTACTTACATAGGGTATCCTTTTTTTATTTAAACTGGTTGGTTCTTTAGCAACTCAAAGAATGAAAGCATAAGTGGCTTCATTAGAACAAAAAAATTTCGATCCTTGACCAAATTTTGTATTGCTTCAACTTTGTTTTATAGTTACTTCAGAATCTTAAAATATTCGAATACTTGAGAGGGGAACCATACTCACACAGATAAGTCTTCCGGGACTGAAGAGAGGAATCCGATCCAATGCATACTAAGCCCCTTGACAAGAAAATTAAGTCAAGTTAAGGTTGAAAATCGGCATAGATTCTTTGAATACCTGAGAATTGATATGTGTCATTGAGAAGATGATTTGTCTCTAGGTTTTCCAATAGTCAACTGATTCTTGACAAACAAACATTGATGGTACTTAGTTCAAGTTATGCAACAATCCTCAAAAATCATGGTTCTAAGCAATCGGTTTATAGGCATCAAAAAGTCAACAAGTAATCAAAAAGTGCATTAGTAACAACGAACATCCTCCTCCAGACTTATTTTACACCGTCTCGGTGTAAGAACAAGATTGAAAGAGAATGTTTGCATAAAATGAACAAAATCAGATGTATCGAAGGAAGGGAAGAAAAATGGTGAACCTGTACCCTTGATCGATCGATCTCTACCTGTGAGTGATCGATCGGTATGAGCGAGCAGTAGAGCGAGCCTGGTCCCGCTGATCGATCGATCTGTAGGTCACGGTCGATCAAACGATCGTACGCACACCTATATTCTTCCATGATCAATCGATCGTGTGTCTGATCGATCGATCAATTCCTGTTTTTTTGAAACGAAATAAAAACAAAACAACAAAAGAAGTACCAAATGATGCAAAACGAAAACTGAAAACTTACCAGTGGGTTACTTCCCACTCAGCACTTGTTTACAGTTATTAGCTTGACTTGAAATCCCTTAGTTCAATGGAAGATCATTCAAAGGTATGGAAGTTTCATTGACAATGTCCATATCGGCAAAGTAATGCTTCAAATGTTTGCTATTAACAACAAACTCTCCTCCCTTTTTGTCAAACAATTACAGCATGGACGTACTTCCTTGATGGTGAAAGGACTTGACCACCTTGACTTAAGCTTTCCAGGAAAAAGTTTCAAATGAGAGTTAAACAAAAGTACCCAATCATTAGGAGCAAAACTCTTATTAAGGATACTTTTGTCATGTGCTGCCTTAGTCCTTTATTTGTTGATCGTGTTATCATAGGCTAAGTGTCTGATCTCTTCTAAATCATTCAACTGCAAGGTCCTTCATTCAGCTGCCGGTTTGATACCATAGTTCAAATGTTTGATAGCCCAATTTTCCTTGTACTCGAGCTCAACTAGAAGGTGACAAGACTTCCCATAGACCATATGGAATGGGGTTGTGCCCAATGGAGTCTTGTAAGCTGTCCTATATGTTCAGAGAGCTTCATCGAGTTTCGAAGACCAATCCTTCCTTGTTGAACAAACAGTTTTCTGAAGTATGTTTTTGATTTGTCGATTTGAAACTTCGACCAGTCCACTTGTCTGTGGACGATACGGTTTAACTACTTTGTGATGAACCCCATACTTCTTTAGAAGACTGTTGAAGGTCTTGTTAATGAAGTGAGAACCACCATCACTGATGACAACTCGTGGAATACCAAACCGAGGGAAAATATTGTGTTTAAACATCTTCAATACAACCTTAGAATTATTCATTGGGCTAGCCAGCGCCTCGACCCACTCGGAAACGTAATGAACTGCCACAAGTATGTATTGATTCCCTTCAGAATTAGGAAAAGGTCCCATGAAATTGACTCCCCAAACATCAAAGACTTCAACTTCGAGTATGAAGTTCTGAGGCATCTCATTCCTCTTGCTAATGTTCCCTTGTCTTTGACATGAATCACTTTGAGATAAAAGCATGAGCATCCTTGAACATAGTTGGCCACCAAAAACCAGCCTATATGATCATCGAAACTGTCTTGTAGGTTGCAGAGTATCCAGCATAAGAAGAACCATGACAATGAAAGAAGATCCTTGAAATATCATCCTCAGAGACACATCGTCAAAAGATCCCATCAGCACACTGTTTGTAAAGATAAGGTGCATCCCAATAGTAGTGTATGATGTCACGAAGAAACTTCTTTTTCCTATAACCGTGAAACTTCGGAGGCTCAACGTCTATAGCCAAATAATTAGCAATCTCAGCAAACTACGATATTCCTGGGACTCGTGGAATTGTAGAAGAGTGTTGATCTGGTCTCGACTTGGTGTGAATAAAGTAGACTTGTTCTTCTTGCAATGTATCATCCAAAGGGAAACTGTCATCCACTCGAAGCCTTGACAAGTGATCAGCTACCCCATTTTCTATGCCTCGTTTGTCTTGGATCTCAAGATTGAACTCTTGAAGAAGAAGAACCCATCGAAGAAGTCCTGGTTTAGCATCCTTTTTGGAAAGTAGATACTTCAATGCTGCATCATCTGTGTGAACAATCACCTTAGAACCAACTAGATAGGACCTGAACTTTTCGAATGCAAAGACAATAGCTAACAATTCCTTCTCAGTTGTAGCATACTTCCTTTGAGCATCATCTAAAGTTCGATTAGCATAGTAAATAACATGCAGTTTCTTGTCTTTTCTGTGCCCCAAAACAGCACCAACTGCATAGTCACTTGCATCACATATTATCTCAAAAGGCAAGTCCCAATCCGGTGGCTGCATAATTGGTGCACTCACTAAAACTCCCTTCAATGTGAGGAAGGCTTCTTCACATTCCTTAGTGGCATCGAACTTGACATCCTTACAAAGCAATTGTGTCAAAAGTCTGGCCAACTTTGACAAATCTTTAATGAATCGTCTATAGAACCCGGCATGGCCTAGAAAACTCCTCACATCATTCATTGTAGTTGGCGCTTTCATGCTAATCATGATCTTGATATTGGCTTTGTCAACCTCAATATCATTCTCAGATATCTTATGTCCTAAGACAATCCCATCTCTAACCATGAAGTGGCACTTTCCCAATTAAGCACAAGATGTTTCTCTTCACATCATTGAAGTACCTTGCAAAGATTAGAAAGACAATCAACAAAAGAAGAACCATGTATAGAGAAATCATCCATAAACTCTTCTATAATATCCTCAATCATGTCAGTAAAAATGGACATCATGCATCTCTGAAAAATCATTGGTGCATTACACAAACCGAAAGGCATTATGCAATAAGCAAAGGTGTCATAGAGACATATGAATGTGGTTTTCTCCTGATCGTCTGGATGAATGGGAATCTGAAAGAAACCTGAATAACAATCTAGAAAACAATAGTAAGAGTGATTTGCCAATATTTCAAGCATTTGATAGATGAAGGGCATTAAAAAGTGATCCATTGTAGTCAAAAAATTCAAGTTCCTAAAATCGATACACATCCTATGTCCTGTAACAGTCTAGTAGGTATCAATTCATTGTTCTCATTCTTAACTATAGTCACACCTCATTTCTTAGGCACTACATGAACAGGGCTGACCCAATTACTCTCAAATATGGGGAATATAGTTCCTGCTTCTAACAATTTCATGATATTTTTCTTAACAATTTCCTTAAGGTTAGGATTCAGATGTCTCTAGTTCTCTATAGAGAACTTAGACTCGTCTATCAAGTGAATCCTATCGTACAAAACTCAGGGGAGATTCCAGGAATATCATCTAAGGAATAGCCTATTGCTATACGATACTTACGAAGTTCGCATAAAAGTAAAGCAGTTTCAGCATTGTTCAACTTAGCTTTGATGATCATAGGGTAAGTTGAGTTTGGTCCTAGAAAATCGTACTTTAGCCCTGCAGGAAGTGTTTTAAGTTCGACCTTGGGAGCCTTGAGCTCGCTCCAAGGATTGTCCAAAGGTGATGTGATCGATGGCTTAGATGCTTCCAAAGCCAAGTAGGCAACCATCCTCTAAACTGAATTGCTTGAATCCAACATCTTAGCATAAGTGGTTGCTTCTTCACTGAGGAAACTGTACTCAGATTCTGTCCCGGTGAGTACTACATCAAGAGGATCCTCAATAAGGATTTTATCAGTCATTTGGTCTGCAATTTCCTTTGAAGCATCAACCATGAAAGTCATCCCATTAAGCATAGGCTTCTTAAGCATCCTGTCCATCTCAAATCGCATAACCATATCGCCTAAATGAAGGTCGATTCTACCATTCCTTACATTGACCATAGCCCCTACTGTTCTGAGAAACCACCTGCCCAAAATCAAGGGGTCCTTAGGTTCTTCATCTATCTTGAGAATCATAAAATCTGTTGGAACAAGAGCATTCCCAATTTTCACACGCAAATCTTCGAGAATACCAACCAGAAGTTTGACAGAACGATCTGCATAGATCAAAGATATTCTAGTCCTTTTGAAGTCTGTATATCCTAGCCGTAGTGCTATAGAATATGACATTAGGTTAACACTCTAACCTAGGTCACAAAGAGACCTTTCAAACACAAGAGGACCAATCTCTATTGAAAGCACAAACCGTCCCAGATCTTCTTCCTTTTTAGGCAACTTGTTTTGAAGTACATTGCTATAGTCCTCAGTGATCATCATAACTCTTTCTTCTCCTGTGAACTTGTTTGTAACCAGCGCCTTTACATAGCTCTTAAGAGAAGGTATCATCTGTAAAGCATCGATGAAAGGCAACTTCACATTATAAAGTCGGCTAATACTTGCGACTTTGCACTTGTTCATCATTTGAACTCAATATCGTACTCGCTCAACTCAATTGCCCTAACTGGTTTGGACTATGCAATATCATTCATAGTAGATGATTTGTTAATACTATAACGGTATGAGACTAGAAGTATGGTCGTAACTTCCTTGCTAAAGTGACTACCGCTAGTACAAGTTTCTCTGTAGTCGGGTATCTGGATTTGGCTTTGTCCAACGACTTGCTGATATTGAAGATTGGATACTAAGTTCCTTTGTCATCTCGAACTAGTACGCCACTTACTGTTGAGGTGGAAATCACAATGTATAAATATAATGGTTCTTTGTTTTCTGGTTTTGCGAGGATCAGCGATGTTGAAAGGTACTCTTTCAACTTGGAGAAAGCCTTTTCGCAAGTCTGGTCCCACTTCAACTCTTTGTTTCCATGCAAGAAATTATAAAATGGGAGACACTTGTCTGTTGAGCGCGATATGAAGAGATTTAGAGCCGTTATACGGCATGTCAGCCTTTGTACTTCTCGCTTATTCTTCAGAGAAGCAACTCTTGGATTTCCCTAACTTGTTTCACATTAGCCTTGATTCCTCTTTGAGTGACTATATATCCGAGGAATTCTCCTAAGGTAACCCCAAAAGTGCACTTTGCCGGGTTGAGCTTCATCTGATACTCATTCAGTGTTTGGAAACAACGAGCTAAGTGATCGATGTGATCTTCTAATTTTAACGACTTGACCAGCATGTCGTCTATGTACACCTCCATCATTTGCCCAAGTTGACCAGCACACATCTTATTTAGTACCCGCTGATAGGTTACTCCCGCATTCTTCAACCCAAATAGCATGACTTTGTAGCAATAAGTTCCTTGCTCTGTGATGAACAAGGTTTTCTCTATGTTTTCGGGAAGCATCCGAATCTGGTTCTATCCTAAGAAGGCGTCTATAAACTAAAGAAGTTCGATATTGGCAATGGGAAGCTGTCCTTAGGGCAAGCTTTGTTCAGATTGGTAAAGTCTACGCAGACTCGCTGTTTTCTATTCCTTTTCGGAACGACTACCGGGTTGGCTAGCCACTCGAGGTATTGAACTTTGGCGATGAACCCAATTTCAGTTAGGTTTTTGACCTTTTTGATTACGGCATTTGTTCTTTCTGATTCGAGCTTTTTTCTTTTTTGCTTGATCGACTTGTATGTCGGGTCGACATTCAGCCTATGACTTCTAATTGCCGGATTAATTCCAGGCATGCCACTCGCTGTCCATGCGAATGTTGTCACATTCTTCTCCAGTATCTAAATCAACTTGTCTTTGATTGGCTTGCTCAAGTCGATTATGATGTTTACGCATTTTGACAAGTCTGTCAAATCAATATTGACGAGTTCTACAGTTGAGTGGTCCGGCTTCTTGGGAGTGGGTGGTTTAGATAGAACTTTGCTTCTCACTGTTACTGTGATCATACACGACTTGTTTTGCAGTTTTAACTCTGCAATGAAGCAAGTGCTAGACATTTTCTGATCTCCTTTAAGTGTGTAGACTCCTTCATTCGTTGGGATTTTAACACATTAATGATAGCTTGATGGAACAACTTTCATCGTGTGTATCCATGGTGTTCCCAGGATCATGTTGTAGATTGCTGGCTTGTCTACAACGAGTAGCTTGATCTATCTTGTGATTCTGGCAACTCGGACTGCTAGCTTCACTGTTCTAATTACGTTGATTGTACTTCCATCAAATGCGGTTAAAGTCCTGTGCACAGGTTTAAGCTGCATGTCTGGCAGTGTCATTTTATCCAAAGTATCTTTGAATATCAGATATACTGAACTCACAGTGTCAATAAGAATTCGTGAAACATCACAGTTGGCAACTCAGAGTTTGACGACTATGGGATCATTGTGTGGAAATCTAACTCCTTTAATATTCTCAATGGTGATTGTTATCGCTGAGTCTACTACTTTCATAATCTCCCCTAGGGGTTCCTGGTTGACTGAAGCAACAATTCTTCGTTCGTATTTCTTGATCGAATGGATAATGTCGTCGCAGAATTGTAATCTACCCTTGATTACACCAACAATGACTAGTGGATTGCCATACTCGTCATTGTCCCAACCGGTTTTTGTCGCTTAGCTACCTCCGAAGTATCGTCTTTCAGGTTTGCTGACTTGAAAGCGGCTTCTCGCAGCTCGACTTCTTTCCGCTTTTGTGCCTTGAACTTTTGAGTTTCTTCTTTGGAAACCTCCAACTCCCCCTTTCGGAATTTCACAGCAAGGAATTCTTGCAACTGTTTGCACTTTGAGGTCGAATGACCCGCTTTCTTGTGGAATTCGCAGTCGTCGTTCAGGTTGTAGGTGTTGTTGAATGACCTACCATGGGGGCTGCTATTCTCCCCAACTTGAAAAGTTGTTACCAAATTTTCTTCTCTTCTGCTATGCTATCTCGGCTCATAGTTCCGTTCTTTCGGCTCTTTTGTTGTTGAGTTGTGCTGCACATCTTGATTCTGTGAGATGATTTGCTTTTCCTTTACATAGTCTGTATGTCATGCTGCTCTGCAAAGGGCGTCTAAGATCGTATTGGGTCTGTTTACGAAATGGTCCCGTTTGAGTGCTTTGTTGGTCACCATTCCAGTTCGGAGACCTTCAATGGCCATGTCGTCACTGAATTTTGCTTTTGTGAGGATCTTCTTGAAGCATCCGAGGTATGACTTCAGGGGCTCATTAAAACCTTGCCTTAAAGATCTTAACTCGATAGTTGAGGTATCCTGATTGACGAATAAGGCATATTTCTTCATAAACAACTCGACGAGTTGGTTAAATCTTTTGATTGACCCAACTGACAACTTGGTGAACCATACCAAGGCGTCATCGGTCAAATTCTTAGCAAAGTGCTGACAGTAAGCTGCGTCTTCATTTTCCATGGTGTAGTTTGTCCCATTTATCATGACGTTGAAGACACTCATAAATTTTATTGGATCCATGTTCCCATCGTAAGAAAGGCATCAAAGTCGTAACCCTCTGTTCACCGAGACTCTCTGTAATCTTGGTGCGAATGGTAAGTTTTGCACCTGAGCTAGGATCCTTACTATCTCGGGTGCCGAGTGGGTAACTTGATGAAATTTTGACCTTATGTTGTCCATCAGATTCAACACAGTCGCAACATCCAAAGTTGCTGGGACATGCTGTCCAGGCATGCTTTGTATTGCAGAGTGAGCTTTTACCTAGGTGTTCACAGGTTGGGGACTTGGTTTTGCTCCGAATAGGTTCCTTTGAACGCAGGCCAGTTCTTCTCAGCATGGCCTATTGACCTGTGTAGTCGGGAGACTACTATCATTCAAACAAGACTCGAGTCTCTCGAATCTCTTTGCGTTTCTTCGATTAGAAGTCTCGTGTTGTGCGATCAAGTTACACACTAGGGCTTCGAGTGTCGGTGATCCCGAAGGCGGTGGTGGAAGATCAATATCTTCATGAGTTTCTTATCGGTTCTCCTACTGAGTTCGAGTTGAATTCGAGGTTGAACCGTTCGTTAGGTTGACGTGTTCTTGAGGGTGAGAATCCCTCTGTTCCGATGAGCTGATGGTGGTTTCGCCTTCAACCATCCTTCTTCTCTCAAAACTTTTTCTTGCTTGTGTGAAGATGTCCTTGGAGATTTTCCCTATAGATGGCGCCAACTGTTTGAACCGGTTCTAGCACAAACAATACTTAGAATCAAGGTTCCTGATCAAAAGAGTGGGAGAGAATGGGCAAGGACACCTGTGTGTTTGGATTGGAGCAAGAGTAGTTAACTAAAACGAGAATAGATGATTGCTGACTTGATGTTCTTATTAGATTCAAGTATGCCAAAAAGTGGATCCTGTTATCAAAAGATTGCGCCTCTATTTATAGTTCATAGAGGCGGTTACATGTGTAGAAAATAAAGGAAGATTTACAATTGTTTTGATAAGATTAAAATTTGTGCTAGATTTATGGAAATTTCCCATGTCGGAACAGGAAAATTTCCACTTCTTTGTTTTCCTGACATGTCATCCGACTTCTCTTCAGATCAAAGAATCTTCTGAGACGAGACTTTTGCCGAGTCGAATATGTTATCCGAGTTGAAGACTTAGTGTTTGCAACCGGGTTGTTCTTTTGTATTCGACCCATTGTTTTCTGTGGACCGAAGTAGGATCTCGGATCCATCTCCAACATAATGCCTTTTCCAGATTCTAATTATTAAAATTTTATATTTAAAATTTTCTAAAATTTGCACATTGATATCATCCTTTAAATGTGTTTGATTAAATAGATAATTATATGTATTTTAGGGATAAATTCTGTAAAATAATGTAAGAAGGATAAAATGATGACACTCGCTAAAGTAAATTTGTATAATTCACCAAAACCCAAAAAAACCAATAATTAAATTTCAATTTCTAAAAAGAATATAAATAGATTTAAAAAATTGTTATTATAGAAAATATATATATTCATGAGAAGATGTAATGAAAAGACATAATCTTAAATTGCATTTTTTCATAAAGAAATAATATCATTAAAAGACAACTATATAAGTAATACATTCATAAGTAAATAGTTACATTTAACATACATATCTACAAAAGACATTTTCATGATTGAAAATGTACAAATAAAAAGACACAACTCTAAAATACATCTTTTGAATTATTTTTTCTACTTCAAAGTGATAAATTTAGTAAAATAGTTTTAAAAAGATAGAATAGTGATACTCATTAGAACCAAGTGATTGCCAAAACAAAAATGTTTGGGTCACAGTCATCAACAACTACCAAATGAACAAGACATTCAATGAAATGTCTTTGTTAGTTACTTGATTATGGAAAATCCATAACTACTTTATACATTTCCAATAATTTTATGCATATTAAGTAGTTTTGCCCAAAAATATATTTCATAAATTAATAAAACATTGTAGAGTTGCATTGTTGAAGGCATTTATGCTTACATCCCTTCAATTCAATGTTGGTGTCCACAAATCACAATAGACTTTTGGTTGATATATGGAAGTTCCAAATTTTTGTTAGATGCTGAAACCCATCATCAATGCAGGTTAGCTTGGATTTCCTCACGCAACCCATATATGGAACGTCATCGTGATCCCTTTCTCGAAAACTCAGTAACTGAAACCCATAAAAAACAAGTGCGCGAATATATATATATATA
>OVBA01001566.1:0-42542 GCA_900406435.1 Lepidium aucheri | reverse complement strand
GGATAATATCATTAATTCAATAATTTACAATATACCTTATATTAGTATATATTTGCCGAATTGATTAAATATTAATAAATAAAAATATGTGTTAAATTGATACAATAAAACAAAAATATGCATGGATCTACAAACTTAAATGAATACGAGTTTAAAACTATATATATATATAATAGTATATACTTGATAAATTACTTATAATATTAGTAAATAAAAATATGTGTTCTATCGATAATGTATAACACATCAAAATAAAATATAGATCTTAAAACCTAAATAAATACGGGTTCAAACCCCTAAATAAATATGAGTCTAAAAATTAAGTTATAAATGAGTATAAAACATAAATGAACATAAGTCAAAATGTAAATGAACGAGTAAAAAAAATTTATATGTAAAATTTTAATGCATCAAAACTTAAGTAAACAGAAATAAAAAATATATGTCGTGTACAACAAACACCGGTGATCACTATAAATTTATTTTTAATATATCATATATATATAATTAAGTAATTAATATGTTTAAACATACAAATCAAACCATAAACAAATAAATAAAACAACAAATATTACCTAATCCGTGCATAGCACGGGACATCATCTAGTCTTATATATTAAAGCGGGAGACACTTTCATTTTGGCAGTGTTATAAAATATAAGATAAAATTAATATATGATTTGTAACAACCCTTAAAAATAGGATTAACGTGGACTTGTTTACAAATTTTTATATAAAAAATAATAAATATCTAATTGAAAAAAATTTAAAGGCTAAAATTTAATATATATATATATCGGGTATAAGTTTGGTTATTGATTAAGTTCTGTTTGGGTTTGGATTCAGTTTTTTGGGTACATATATTTAGGACTCATTATGGTATTTTGTCGAGTTTGGTTCTTTTAATTCGATATTTTGTTCTTTTGATTTAAGACTTATTTGGGTATTTTTATTTTTTAGACAGAGTTTGGTTCGGTATAAATCGAGTTTGGATTCAGATATTTTTATATAAAAATTTAGAATTGAAAAATATTTAATAGAAAAACTCTAAAAGACTAAAATTTGATTATTGATTTGGTTTTGGTTCGAGTTTGGTTTGGAGTTTTAGATATATAGATTTAGAACTTATTGGGATATTTTATCGGCTTGATTTTGATTTGTGTTTTGGACCTCTAAACAACATCTGGAAAACAATATTCAAAATATCAATACATGTCTAAAAACCTAAACTAACACGACTGAAAAATTAATCAAATCTCACGCTATAGCGTGAGTATAATCCTAGTCTTATATATATATATTAAAATGGGAGACACTTTCATTTTGGTCATGTTATAAACTATATGATAAAATTAACATATCGTTTGTAACTACCTTTAAAAATAGTATTAAGATAAGTTTTATTACAAATTAATATATAAAATTTAAAATTAATAAAAATTTAATAGAAGAAATCCAAAAAAAATTTAATAAAAATATATTGGTTACAAATTTGGTTATTGATTCGGATTTGCTTCTGGTTAGGATTCAATTTTTCAGATACATAGATTTAAGACACTTTCTAGTCTTTTATCTAGTCCGGTTCATCTAATTTGGTATTTTGGTTATTTGATTTACGACTTATTCAAATATTTTTATTTCTCGGATAGAGTTTGCTTTGATATAGATAGAATTCGAGTTCAGCTATTTTTATATAAAGACTTAAAATTTACAAAAAAATAAATAGAAAAATTCTAAAATTTGGTTCCTTATTAGGTTCCGGTTCGGGTTAGGTTCAGGTTTTAGGATACATAGATTTTTCGGATAGAATTTGGTTATGTATAGATGGAATTCAAGTTTGAGCATTTTTAGATAAAAGTTAAAAATTTAATAGAAAAACTTTAAAATTTGGTTCTTTATTTGGTTCCGGTTTGGGTTTGGGTTCGGTTTTCCAAATGTATAGATTAAGGACCCATATAGGTATTTTGTCATGTTTGGTTCGGGTTGATTTTGGTTCGAGTTTTAGAATATAAAATATCAAGATGGAAGTAAGAACCAAATAAACACGAGTTGAAAAAAACAATCAAATCCCATGTTATAGTATGGGTTAAATCCTAGTATTGATTTTAAAAGAATATATATTGATTTGAAAGTAACTAATTGGGCATGTGTTGTTTCCAACAATACTCTATACTTCTTGGATTCCTTAAAGATTGATGTTATAAAAAAAATCATACATATTAAGGAAAACCTTTATCGTCAATTATAAATATATAGTTTTTTTTTACTAAACAATTTTTTATAATTCTAATTCAGAAAACTCAACTAATTTTTTATAATTCTAATTCAGAAAATTCAAGGAACTGAGGGAGTATTATAATCATTGTTTTTGTCTTTTGAGTACAAGAACTATGAAAGTTCAATAGTGTGCTGTCAGATCCATTTATGTGTTGTTATAGTTGGATTTAATGATTCTATGTTCATCTGATATATTTACACAAAGGTAATTACTTTTTCGAATTTATATTAGGATTTCCTTGGATTCGTTAGGGTTATTACATATGATGTTTGGGTTCTGCAAAGCAATTTAGCTGGAAACCATTAACGTTAGATAAAAATTAAATATTTATAGATCTATATGGATGTAAGAGTACCTAACATTTGACAATTTGACCCCAAAAAATAAACATTTGACAAAAAAAGAAAAGTAGTTTCGATTACCAAATAAATGAATGAGTACAACAATCAACTTCGCAGGAACTTGGCTAATGGGCCGGCCAGTTGTGGCCCAATATTGTTGACAAAAAAAAAAAAAAAAATCAACTTCACAGAGACATGACCTCTCTCTTCCTTAACTACTCACAAGTCTGTTTCTTGTGTTGTCCTCTCAAAGGATTATGTCATAAGAAAATGAGTTTTGTATATTTTTCCCAATCTATTAAGGTTTTGATGGGTAACTGCAGTTTTAATGGTGCGAGACAAAGTGTGGTGCGGTATAAGTGCAGGACAAAATGCGGTGCGGTACAAGTACGGTTTTCATATAAAAGCGAGATAAAATAATATGTGATTGGTGAAATATAAGCGGTGCAGTTTTTCGTATAATATTATAAATAAAACTATTTTAATGAATTAATCAGTTAATAAAAAATTAGAATAAAGTAATTAACAATTATTAAAAGAATTTAAAATAGCGTTATTAAAATTATAATTTAATTGAGAGAATGGTAAAACCATTAATTCAAAAAGTACTACTAATGTACTAAAAATAATTAGGTTAATACTACTAATTAGTATTTCTTCCGTTCTTTTATACTTGATGTTTTAGAATTTTCACACAAATTAAAAAAACATTAACTTTTTTGTTTTATCACAATTTCTGAAACAATCTAACCAATCACATATCAATCTGCAGAATTTAAACAGTCAAAAACACTAAAAATACATTAAATTTTGCATAAAAAACTGAAAACATCAACTAAAAAAATATTTTTTTAAAAAAATATCAAGTAAAACTAAACGGAGGGAGTAATATAATACGTGTGTGATAGGAGGTTTAATGAACCACTAAACCATTAGTTGTTTTTTCTTTCTTTTTTAATTCGAACAATGAAGTCAAAGTCGAAAAAAAGTAAAAGAACCATTAGTTAGAAGTTGCGGTAACTTTTGTATAATAACTGTGTGATAATTTGAAACGTGTGTGATAAAAAGAGAGATTTCAAGTGTGTGATAATTTAATTTTGCGGATTTCAAGTAAACCACTAGAAAAATGGAGTGATCAATTTTCTAATTTGCGGTCCAATAATTTACTCTAACAAAACCGCGAATCAATTTTTTATTATTTTTAACAAAATCCGTCCCACTTTCAACTTTTTAGTGTGATTGGTGCCTTTTTTTTTTAATACGCGTATTTATCCAGTCCCGCATGTAACAATCAAGCCCTAAATCATCAGAAAACTTGTGCTTCTTGTTCAAACGGTCTGTTTAGTCGTGGACGGCTAGGAGTAGACTAGACCAGACTTCACAATTGTCATTATATATATTTGTTTTTTAGTATTATTTTGACTAATATAGGACAAATGAGATGATTACATAAATGACGTTTTCAAAGACTAGTACAAAACTAGCTAGTCTCTGAAAGCCAAGTCCTTTGAATGTTCCAAACATTCTCTTCAAAACCGCAAAATGACAAACATACTTAGTTATGCCATTATTCGACCTTAATATTTACAAATAATATATAATACCATACAGCTTTATCCAATGTTAAGAATCTTGATCAATGTTGCAATAAATACTGCCAGATAATTACTATATTCTTGTTAATTTCCTAATATATGTACTATATGAATGTTGAAGTTTCGAAATCACTTTTTTACAATATGTACTTCGCTGATGACCTAATGTTGGGACGCGTGGAAAAGTTATTATCCTAAAGTATACTAGTATATCTCAATATTTTATGTAATACTCTTTCCATTTCATTTTATAATTGTTTCTTAAAAGCCCTTTGAATATTTAATTTAAATTTGATCTAACCAATCATAAATAATTCTGCAGAATACTAAAGGTCAAATTATATTAACTTTATTAAATTTTGCCTAGAACTATGCAAAACACCTTATAAATTGAAACAAAATAAAAATCTTAAAACCCTTTATATATTAAAACGGAAGGAGTATATTAATTTAGAAATTATTAATCGTGATTTAGGAAAAAATAAGGACATGATAGTGATGAAAATCATGCACGTAAGCCACTTTGCATTACTGATTCACTGGATGGCCCAATGTTTCATCGGCATGATGAACATATATCTTTCAATAAGTCATTTTAATACCTAGCAAATATGTCAAATATAAATGGCATAGAAACAATTAGTTTTGTTAGACTTATTATGTAGGTCATTTTTTTGGCAACTTATTTTTTTTATGATCGCATACATATGTATGGGGGTTTTATACTTACATAGGACCAATGAACGATGATGGTCCTCTGTAAGTATATTGCTATGGTATAAATTTAAATGTATATGACCTACAATTATTTGAAACAAACAAATAACATTATATCCATCAGTCATTTCTTCTAGTTATATAACCCACAATAGAGAGAAGTCTACCATATTTTGAAATGAAGTCTACCAACGCAATGTTAAGGACTATTACAAACGAACATAATTTTTGAAACCTAAAAGTCTACTACATTTTGATTGAAGGTTTAAAGGTTTGTTGCATAAAACATACTTATTCTGCTAGGTCAGCTTGACATGTCCGAAAATTATGAACGAGGTGTTTACATACAGAACATGTCATCCCTTTCCTAGGTCGTTTTGGTTCGGTTGGCCTCTCAAACCAGCTTTTGAACCTAGAGTTCTTAGGCCTTCCGGGTTGTTGGCGCACGAACGGTGGGTTACAAACTTTCCTAGCCACATCGACATGTATAAGAAGTGCTTGATCTCTTGGCATAATAGACTTTGAGTAGGCATTACACAAGTAGCTCGTGTGGTAGTACCGATGTGTAAGGTCGATGATGGAACGATTGGACGATTGGGCTGCGACTAAGGCATGCACGCAGGGAATATTTTCCTTGTCAAACCTCTTGCAAGAACATGTTCTGGCTGTCAAATTAACCAAATGTGAAGAGGTTGCACTTGAAACAAGTGCTTGATGCTCATTATTGTCTTCCACATTATACTTTGTAGCTTTCAGAAGTCTAATCTAAGAGATGATAAAAAACATACGCAAAATTAAAGTCTATCAAACGTAAATGAAGGTCCACCAAATATAAAAAAAAACTCAAAGTCTACCAAAAGATAAACGTAGTCCATCTAACGAAGTCTACTTTAGATAAAACAAGGTCCACCAGAGGAAAACAAAGTCTACCAAAGATAAAACAAAGTCCACCAGAGATAAACAAAGTCTATCAAACTATAAAACAAAGTCCACTAGAGGTAAACAAAGTTTACCAAACTATGAAACAAAATCCACCAAAGGTAAACAAAGTCTACCAAACTATAAAACAAAGTACACCATAGGTAAAAAAAGTCTACCATAAATATGGGAAATACCTTAAGGAGTTTTTCAATGGCTGGCGTGAGAATAGTCGTTGTTCAACAAGAATTTACCCTCCTTTTCGCAAACCACATCGTTAACATAGCTCTAATTGCATCTACAAGCTGCACTATTAGGAAAGTTCTTGCTTCGGATAATGTATGATTGATTGACTCTGCTATATTTGACGTGGTGAAGTTGTACCTATCACCTGGAAAATGTACTCGGCTCCACATCTTAACATCGACCCTTTGCAGATACACATGAAGCCGAGGATTTAGACTCTCAATCTGAGCGTATATTACATCAAAATCTTTAACCCTGTAAGCGATGGCAACCTTTTCAAAGAACTTAAAGGTCTCTCCGTCTCTGAACTTAGATAGAATGTTTTTACGCAAGTGATAGTTATAAATGCCTCGAGCTGCAAGTGGATCCACTATTGATATTGCTTTCCTAATTGATTTATGTCTATCTGAAACGATGGCAAGTTCTTCATCATTAGGGATAACACAATTTAATTGTCTAAAAAACCATTCCCAACTCTCATTATTTTCTGTATCAACCACACCAAAAGCCATATGAAATATGTTGAAATTTCCATCTTGCATTGTAGCCGTAAGCATTGTGCCTTTATATTTTCATTGTAAGAACGTCTCATCCACAACAACAACCTTTCTCATGTAGGGAAAGCCTCTAATACTAGCATCAAATGCAATGAATAAGAACTTGAACCTATCATCTTGGTCTACTTCAAGCTTGATTATTGTTCCTAGATTTGCACGTCTAATCATATACAAGTACGAAGGTAATTCTTCAAAACTATTCTCTGATTTCCTTATACTAAGAGCTCGTGCTTGCTTTATGGTACAATATGCCTTCTAGTATTTCATATGTATGGAAAAGTACAGCACGTAATCAATAGGAAACCAGAATTCATGAAGGTCAACCAAATATTAAGTTACATCTACCAAAACCTAATCAGAGTCTACCATGCAGTTCGAATGTCTACCAAACTCAAAGTCTATCACACTTTAATAGGAGTCTATTGTCATGTCTACCAAACTACCAAAAAAATTTGAACTCAAAGTCTACCACACTGATATAGAAGTCTATTGTAATGTCTACCAAACTAATCTGAGTGTCTACCAAACAGTTAGTGTTGTACCTTTATTCCAAAATGTTTGTTCAATGCTTCGGCCACATGACATGGAAGAACAGAACGCTCCACACCACCCACAAAATCCAAATATAAATGTCCTAAAATTTTGGGAGTAGCTTGGTTAGCACGGCCGGATCTCTTGGTTACTGAGCAAGTGTGTACATGACAATATTTTCTGATGTGGAAAGATGGACTCTCATCAACAGACGAACCTCATACTCTCTATTTGCAGTTTGGAACCCAACATCGGACCACCAACAACAGTGGCGAAGAAGATACAACATCAAAGTCGAACTTCTCGATAAGTTAGAAGATCTTGAGCCTTGTTTCCAATACGTGCTTAGTCGAGTAAACTTATCCAACAACTAATTGCAATAACCTCATTTTGATACCCAAATAATCATCAAATCCCAACTGATTCTTTTGATCAGATAACCTCAAATTTTCTTCTGCTTTAACCTTTCTGTGAATGATTATGCAATCTTCATCACCAGAGCTAGCATCATTCACATCCTCGCAATAATCGAATCTCAATTCTGCATCATCATCCTCTTTGACATGGTTAGCTTCCTTTTTGATATTGTATTGTGAACGTCCACTTAAGTTTGTCGAAGGTCCACCAACATTTTGTGGAAGTCCACCAAAGTCAGGCGAAGGTCCACCAACATTTTGTGAAAGTCCACCAGATTTCTTCGAAGGTCCACCAACATTCTGTGAAAGTCCACCAAATTTCTGGGATAGTTTATCAAACATACCACCACATTTACTGTCAAATCTAGCTTCGACTTTGGATTGCTCTACACCTATAGTCGGCATGCTTACAACCTTTACACATAGCCGAGTAGCCTCCCTTCGACATTGCTATAGAAATCCTCCGAATTGCCTCTTGTTATTAACAATGATAGGAGGAGTATATTTTGGAAGGTATTGCATGAGACCTTTGGGCATGTAACTCAAATTTACCTCATAAATCTCATGATTTACGCCAAAATCTTCATACATAATCTTGAGGAAATCATCAAAACTATCATCTTCACCCACTCCAATCGTTTTACATCCATAAGAATTATCAACCTTAAAAACCCACTCGTTTTTCTCCTCTATCCAATTCCCACAAACTAATATTATTTGATCCATACCCAGAAAAGAAGAAATCAACAACAATGGAGGAGTGATGAATGATTTCGAGATTTAACAATGGAGCCTCTATTGTACGTCCACATTTACTAGAAGAAAGAGATTGGTAGGCGCAGGTGGGTACAATAATTGGTGGGCAAAATCATCTTTTAGTTCTAGGTTAAATATTCAAACTCTATCACACTGTTGTACTGCACAGCAAATGAAAGTCTACCATGAAGCACTTAAAGTCTACTACAAAGGATTGTTAACACAAAATAAAGTCTACTACACTAGGATTTAAAGTCTACTACACATAGATTTTCCGCCTGAAAATCAAGACTTTTAAGTCTACTACAAAGGATAGTTAACAGAAAACAAATTCTACTACACTAGGATTTAATGTATACTACACTTAGATTTTCCGCCTGAAAATCAAGACTTTTAAGTCTACTACAAACGATTGTTAACACAAAACAAAGTCTACTACACTAGGATTTAAAGTCTACTACACGTAGATTTTCCGGATTTTTAAGTTTATTACAAAGGATTATTAACATAAAACAAAGTCTACTACACGTAGATTTTCCGCCTGAAAATCTAGACTTTGAAGTCTACCACAAAGGATTGTTAAAATAAAACAAAGTCTACTACACGAGGATTTAAAGTCTACTACACGTAGATTTTCCAGCTGAAAATCTACACTTTTAAGTCTACTACAAAGGATTGTTAACATAAAACAAAGTCTTCTACACTAGGATTTAAAGTCTACTACACGTAGATTTTCCGTCTGAAAATCAAGACTTTTAAGTCAACTATACGTAGATTTCCTGCCTGAAAATCAAGACTTTTAAGTCTACTACAAAGGATTGTTAACTGGAAAACAAAGTCTACTACAGTAGGATTTAATGTCTACTACACGTAGATTTTCCGACTGAAAGTCAAGACTTTTAAGTCTACTATAAAGGATTGTTAACACAAAACAAAGTCTCCTACACTAGGATTTAAAGTCTACTACACGTAGATTTTCCGCCTGAAAATCTAGACTTTTAAGTCTACTACAAAGGACTGTTAACACAAAACAAAGTCTACTACACTAAGATTTAAAGTCTACTACACGTAAATTTTTCGCCTGAAAATCTAGACTTTAAAGTCTACCACAAAGGATTGTTAACACAAAAAAAAGTCTACTACACGAGGATTTAAAGTCTACTACACATAGATTTTCCAGCTGAAAATCTACACTTTTAAGTCTACTACAAAGGATTGTTAACATAAAACAAAGTCCACTACACTATTATTTCATAAAAATTGAATAAAAAGAGAACTACAAAAATAAGTTATCATGCTCGCATATCCACCATTTGAGTCTCCAACAATTATTCCAATAATTACATATCCGATTTGACTCTCACGTTCTGTGAATTGTCGGGGCATTGAGGAATATCCAGAAAGTATTTAGGAAATCAGTCTGAGGTCAGGTTATGGATGAAGGAGAAGAAGGAACCGAGAAGAAAGTATTTGCAACAAGAGGTTTTATTGTGGACAACTCATAATTTTCATATCGATCTATTATGCGCCTCTGCATTTAGCATTGGTTTCAAAGAAGGCAGAGATTTTTACGGAATTAAGTCTTATTAAAACAAAACTGAATCAATGAAATATAAAAAAGAGGATGTGAAAGATTCGTATATAGCTTGGTATCAAATTTTATCTACTCTTCTCTCAATATATCAATTTTTTTTATTGTATATACAATGTATATAAATTAAATAAATCAAAAAAGTTTCTCACCTTAAAATCTAGACTTTAAAGTCTACCACAAAAGATTGTTAACACAAAATAAAGTCTACTACACAAGGATTTAAAGTTTACTACACGTAGATTTTCCGCCTGAGAATCTACACTTTTAAGTCTACTACAAAGGATTGTTAACATAAAACAAAGTCTACTATGAATGCCATCAAAGTTTACTATACTAGGATTTAAAGTCTACTACACATATATTTTCCGCCTGAAATTCATGAAATTTATGTCTACTACAAATGATAGTTTACATTTCACAAAGTCTACCTTCTCATGTAAAATCTACAACACATGACCCGTTTAGTTTGGTAGACTTTAAATTTTGCGAATTGATGATATGACAGTTTTCATTAATGTCATTTTCGTAATTACTTTTTTTTTCAAACAACAAAAAGATAAAATGATATTTAAATTAAAATATGACACTAGTCTTGTAAATTATGAACCATCCTAGTAACTATCAATAATTACATACTAATTGAGTAAAACCCCATATATTATGAACTATTTGGATAAACCACCCTTAGATTATTCATAAATTTCAATGATTCCAACATGATCTCATGGTTCTTTTGTATAATATTTGTGATTAAATTTTTATCTCCGTATTGGGTGAAGACAAAGCAAAAAAGTAGGAAAAGAGAATAATAATGGAGAAGAAGAAATCAAGGAAAAAAATCAAAGTACATAGGAACGAGAACTTATCGTTATAAAACTAGGAGATTAAATCCTAAATAATACATAATTAAATTATATATTTGTCGAAAGCCCTCGACGATATGTAAACAAAACCACATGATTGGCTCGACGGCATATTGCTCGACGAAAAATAACAAAGAAATATACTTAAATTATTTAGAGGACCGCTTTTCAAGGATTCATCCTTATATTGATTTTATAAAAAATATATTTCTTACAACAGAAGATATATTACTATGTTGTGGGAACAGAATTTTATTTTTTTAGTTAAAGAGTTGTGGAAACGGAATAATCAAATTGTCTTAGTTTTTGGCGATTTCTTGTCATCTGCTTCTGGCAAACAGAATAGATGTGTATGCTAATCTATTAGACTATTACTAAAACCTGTTCACATGATAATCATATTTTATAGATTGTTAATAGTTTTATGAGTTGTGGAAATTAAACATTCCGAAGATTGTCCTTTTAGCTTTAGAAATTTTATTGCAACAGGCATAATGACAAAATTTTGAAAAAATTGGAACTCAAACTTTTTGTTTAATATTAGTCAGAGCTGCCACAACGAATCAAATCCAGTCCATTAGACCCATCTTGCCATGGATTTTTATTTTTCTGAACCGCAGTGGGTCAGCTTGCAAAAATAGTTGTTCATTATTACAGATCCAAACCCAACTCAGTGGATTTTACGGATAGTATGCATGTTTTATTTTAGAACTATTCTATTTTTTAAATTTACATTCAACTCAATTATATTAAGTTCTTTCGTTGTTTTGAAAAGAAAAAATCATTGTTAGAGAATGTAATTAAGCTAATATAATTGATTTAATTGTAATTTTTTATAAAAATTTTTACTTTTCAAAACAACGAAAATAAATAGGAAATGGAACCTTAATCACAAAATTGGAGATTACTGACTTCACATGAACATAACAATTCAAACGTTTGTTTATCACAGCTTAAATAAATTTTTTTGAATAAAAACTAAAAGATAAGCAACATATTCCGAATGTCCAAAAGAAAAAAATTGGTTAATTTGAAAATCTCAAAAACAAAACTTAAATTTTATTAAAAACTACTAAAAGTAAATAAGTCTATAAAATAATTTCTTCACCGACATCTTGGTTCAGGGTCACCTATTTTTAAAAATCTATAATTGTTTGAGAATAAAAAAAATAAGTGGATCCTCAAATTCACCATCTTCCTTTACACAAAATATCACAAATAATTTATATTAAATTTAATATATTGGTTATAATAGTTTGATTTAAAATCATATATTTATTGTTTTCATAAGCTTCAAATTAAATCTTGATTTAAAATTACAACCGATTGCGATTCCAAATTAAAGTTTGAACATTTTCTGGAAAAAGACAAATTCTATATTTGTTTAAATCTTAAGCTCCAATACTAAACTATAACTCCGAAGTTACCATCATAATATGAATGCTGAGATGGTCAATGTAGAGGCTAAAATTAACACAGTCCATTAAAGGCCCAAAACCCACAAAATAAAAGAATATATATTTATAAGATAAGTCCATAAGTAAATGCAGGTCCAGCATGTGATCCAACCAAAAAAAGACTTGACACCTGTTTTCCACTTGTCAAACAAACACTAACACATGTAAGGCATACGCAGCAGAAGAACATGCGTTGTAACACCTGTCCTCTGAATTAACACATGTAATCCATGAGAGAAACACAGTCTATTGTGGATTCACCTATAAATAGAGGAGGAAAACTTGAAAGAGGGGCATGGAAGATTGGAAGAACATATAGACAAGAATTGAAGAAACAAGAGTTGAAGAACGAAGAACAAGTATATAGGAATCAAAGAATATAAGAAACAAATATTAATTAAGAGAAAAACTTGAACAAATATTCGTATAAGTTAAGTCGAAAGATCCTAACACGAGAATATCCGACCCGCATTCGAAAATAAGCTTGACGAACACAGGAAAAATGAAATTAATAAGATCAATTTAAAGAAATATCTGTTGTGGTAAATCACGCATCAACAGTTGGCATCGTCTGTGGGGATGTGAATTCTCTAGCGCAGAAAGGATCGACATGGCGACTGACGAACGTAGCGGAGGAATAGTAGCTGACGAATTTGTACAGCTAATTGATGAACGTATCGGAGGAATAACTGACAAACCTGTGCAACTAATAGAGGAGCACCCAAATGAACAGAACCAACAGGATAATGAAGAATCGGCTACGAGAAACGATTGAAAAGAACCAACCGAACAAAGGAACCTCCAAGCAACACTACCACAAGGAGTTGTCGACGAACCCATGGACGTCCCGCAACTTCTCCAAACCATTCTAAGGAAGGCAGAAGAAGCAAATCGCTGAACAAACAAAAAATTAGAGGAATTCCAGAATAAATAATAGCGCTTGAAGAAACACGCGTTTCCATAAACTCAACGAGTGCAAACCAGTCTCCGCAACAAAGGACCCGACCAGAGAACTCTCCTAACCTCTGTGCTCGCCGTAACTTGCAAACAACGAACGTACATAGACCACTAACGAACGGGCCTGAGGAACAAGCCGAAGATCTTGAACTTCAAGCATTGTCGGCCGAACCAGTACAACACACCTCTCAGTCTCTCAACCAACATGATGAACAAGCGGCTGCAATAAGAGCCATGAAAGAGGAAATAGAAAGGATAACTTCGCAGTTGCACAAGGCAACAAGCTTGGCCCCAGAAATTAATCGGATGCTGACAACAACATAAACACTCCTTTCACCAGGAGATTACTAGGAATTAAAGTTCAACATAACATGAAAATAAAATGCCCCACATACGACGAAAAGTCCAATCCTAGCCGATTTCTGACAGCGTTCAAAATAGCAATGGGAAGGGCTCAGTACACGCAACAAGAATACGACGGCGGCTACTGTCAGATGTTTGTGGAAAGCCTCACTGGAGACGCTTTGGAGTGGTTTGCGAAGCTAGAACCATATTTGATAGACAGCTTTTAACAATTGTCCAAGATTTTCTTTAAGCATTACTCGCTGTACATACGAAAGGCTACCACCAGCGCAGATTTGTACTCAGTATTTCAGGCAGCTGGAGAAACATTACAATCATATTTGGAATGATTCAAGGCAATAGTATCTCAAGTGACAGTTTCGGATGATGTTGCCATACCTGCTCTCCACAATGGCCTGTGCGAGAATTCAAACTTGAAGGACGATCTGCACATCAACGTCCCCGGATCTTTGGAGGATGCACTCCATCGTGCCACAAGATTCGCCAAAGTAGAAGATAGAAGGGCCCAATTTGACAAAACTGCGGTCAATAAACCACCCCTGAACGCAGGATGATAATGAAGGTCAGGAATCATAGAGACCAAACAATAAAGGTTATAAAGGAAAGAGAACTAATACTTTCAATATCAACTCACCACCGCATACTCCTGAACGCAAAGGGCAGAACTCAAGATGGAACAAGAAACCGGAGGCTAAAGATAAACAAGCCTATTGTGAATATCATAAGCAGTATGGTCATCCGACTTCGCAATGTCGACGCTACAGCGAATTCTTTTAGAAAAATATCACCAGGAAAATTCGACAGCAACGAGGCACCACGAAGACAATGACATGGGATCTTCAAAAAATAACAATGAGAGTACGAAGGAACCAACTAGCACGACAAAAACAAACGCGATGGGACACAACAATTCAAAACGAACACGGGAGGATGATAAGGATAGGTTACCGTCGCCCCGAAAATGAGTAAACATGATAATGGGAGGACTCATCGCATGCAATGATTCAGTCCGTTCAATTAAAATTTATGAAAGGGCAGCCGAGATGAAGTGGAAACATCAGAGTTACATTAATGAAAATAGGCAAACCATGTGGACGCCCAATCAAGACATATGCTTCACACCAGAAGATATGATCAGAATCTCCACACCGCATAACGATCCCCTAGTAATCAAATTCAGGATATCTGATTGTGATGTGTTGAGGGTCTTGATCGACACTGGAAGCTCGGTAGACTTGATCTTCAAAGAAATCCTGGAGCGGATAGAACTAAAAGACATAAAGGTAAAACAGTCAGTTCACCCATTAACAGGATTCGACGGTGATTCAACGATGACCTTCAGAACAGTAAAACTGCCCGTCTTCCTCGGAGGAACAACCACGTGGGTAAAATTTCTCATCATCAACAAACCCGCAATCTAAGACACAATACTGGGAACCCCGTGGATTTACACCATGAAAGCGGTGCCGTCCACTTATCACCAATGCCTAAAGTTCCCAACCAACAGAGGAATTTTCACTATTAGAGGAAACCAACAAATGGCTAGAACATGTTTCATCACCGAACATAAATTAAGGAACAAAGGGAGGACTTATATGATCACAAATCACGACAAAAAGCAGAAAGGCGTTGGCAGTACTCTTGAAAGAATTGAACATGTTAATATTGATCCTAGGGACAACGAAAGATGCGTCGGCATAGGGTTCGAGCTTTTGCCAGATATAAAAGCCCGACTCATTAAATTTTTGCAACATAACGTTTCAACCTTTGCTTGGACAACAAAAGATATGCCTTGAATCAACACAGACATAATAACTCACGAGCAAAACACGGATCCAACTTTTAAACCCGTAAAACAAAAAAGAAGAAAACTGGGACATGAACGGACACAAGCAGTGAACGAGGAAATGAACCGCTTGATACAAGCAGGATCCATAATTGAATTCCGATACCCGGAATGGCTCTCCAACACAGTGGTTGTCAAGAGGAAGAATGGCAAATGGCGAATGTGCGTGGATTTTGCTGATTTAAATAAAGCATGTCCTAAAGATAGCTTTCCTTTGCCATGAATAGATCAAATAGTCAAAGCAACATTAGGAAATGAACTATTATCCTTTATGGACGCCTTCTCTGGCTATAATCAGATATGCATGCATCCGGATGATCGGGAAAAAACCTCATTTATTACCGAACGTGGAACGTATTGTTATCGAGTAATGCCGTTTGGGTTGAATGCGGGGTGCTACTTATCAACGATTGGTCAATAAAATGTTTAAGGATCAAATAAGCAAGACTATGGAGGTATATATAGATGATATGTTGGTCAAATCCACAAAAGCAAAGAATCATTTAAAAGACTTTGAAATGTGTTTCAAAACATTAAACCAGTATGGCATGAAGCTGAATCCAACAAAGTGTACCTTTGCGGTACAAACAGGAGAATTCCTTGGGTATATTGTCACCAAACGAGGAATCGAGGCCAACCTGAAGCAAATCAGAGCAATTATGGACCTCCCTTCACTAAAGAAGAAACGAGATGTACAACAGCTCACTGGGAGAATCGCAGCACTAAATCGATTTATCTCATGCTCCACGGACAAATGCCTCCCCTTTTATAAGCTTCTGTGCAATAATGAAAAGGTTGAATGGAATGACGAGTGTGAATCTGCTTTTTCAGAACTAAAAAATTACTTATCTACACCTATGATTTTGTCTAAACCAGAAGAAGGAGAAGTGCTATATTTGTACACCTTAGTTTCCAGCAGCGCGATCAGTGGAGTTTTGGTTCGGGAAGACAAGGGAGAGCGAAAACCAATATTCTACATCAGCAAATCATTGAGCGATTCAGAAACAAGATATTCGGCTGTAGAAAAACTTGCTTTAGCAATTGTGACGTCCGCCCGAAAACTAAGACCATAATCTTAATCACACACCATAGTAGTGTTAACTAACCATCCCCTTCGAACCATCATGCATAGTCCCAACCAATCAGGAAGACCCACGAAATGGGCTATCGAATTAAGTGAATATAATGTGGAGTACAAGGGAAGAACGAGCGTGAAGTCTCAAGTATTAGTTGATTTTCTGATCGAGCTATCTCCCAAAGTACAGACTGGTAAACATGAATAAGGGATTTGGACGCTATATGTGGACGAGGCATCATCTGGACATGGATCTGGAATCGGAATCCAATTAGTGTGACCAGAAGGGAGCATTATCGAACAATCGTTCAGGCTAATGTTCCTAGCGTCCAATAATGAGGCCAAATATGAAGCACTTATAGCAGGATTACGACTGGCTCAATCACTAGGACTACAAAGAATAATAACTTATTGTGATTCGCAACTTGTGACAGGCCAATTTAATGGAAAATTCAACGCAAGGAACGAGCGTATGGACGCATATCTAAAAGTTGTACGAGGACTGGCCCAAAGTTTTCCTAACTTCAGACTTGAGAAAATACCACGAAGCGAGAACACGTCGGCTGATGCATTTCCATCACTAGCATCAACCTCGGACCTTGACCATCACAAGATAATCCCCGTTGAAAGTATAATGAATCCAAGTATAAGTTTACCAAAAGGAGACTGTTGCACAATCACAGAAGAGGACAAGTCCGAAGAGCATGCCTAAGGATCTTCTTACGAAAAGGATCTGGTAGATTGGCGGACTAACATAAAACTTTACTTAGCTGACGGAACAATGCCCGAGGATAGATGGGACACACGACGAGTAAAGGCTTGAAGCACTCACTACACAATGCATAGAGAACATCTTCTGCGAAGAAGTGTTGATGGAACATTACTAACTTGTATATATGGGAAAGAGACTCTAAGAGTAATGCAAGAAGTTCATCTAGGAGCAGGAGGAAACCATTCAGGAGGACGGGCTTTAGCGTTTAAAGTAAGACAATTAGGTTATTTCTAGCCCACGATGAATTCCAATTGCGAAAAATTTGCTGTTAAGTGTGAAGCATGCCAGCGTCATGCACTGATAATACATTCACCAGCTGAATTTCTCATGTCTACTACCGCACATTATCCATTTATGAGATGGGCAATGGACATCATTGGACCCCTTCCTTCAGCTCGAAACAAACAGTTCATATTAGTAATGATGGATTATTTTACGAAGTGGGTGGAGGCAGACTCTTACGCCAGGGTTCAAAATTTGGATGTTCAAAAATTTGTCTGGAAAAACATAATCTGTCGTCATGGATTACCATACGAGATAGTAACCGATAACAGATTACGGTTTATATCTAACAAGTTTGACCAATTCTACACCAGTTGGAGGATACGCCTCAGCAAAGCAACACCATGCTACCCACAGGGAAATGGACAAGCTGAAGCATCAAACAAAACCATCCTAAACGGGCTCAAGAAATGATTAGACGAGAAAAAGGGCAACTGGTGCGACGAGTTAGACGGAGTATTATGGTCATATAGGACAACCCCCAGAAGCACAATAGGAAGAACTCCATTTTCACTATCGCACGGATCAGAGGCTCTAGCACCAGCTGAAACGAACGTACTTACTCTTCGAAGGATCGAGCTTCCCCAACATCAAAAATTGAATAACACAATGATCATGGGCTCTCTAGATCAAATCGAAGAATCCCGAGAGCAAGCCCTCTTGAAACTATAGAATTATCAACAGAAAGTAGCAAAATACTACAATGCAAAGGTACACAGACGTAACTTCATGGAAGGAGACCTGGTACTGCACAAAGTTTATGAAAACACCGCGGAACTCAACGCAGGAAAATTTGGCGTTAATTGGGAAGGTCCATACATGGTGTCCAAAGTAATCAAGCCAGGAGTCTACAAATTACTAAAAATGGACGGAACTCCGATACCGCGAAGCTGGAACGCAATCAACTTAAGACGCTACTATTACTAAATATATGTCTATCTATATATGTATGTACAAAAAAAAGCAAGTCCTTTTACTGTAAGATATTTCGAACGTATGTAAGGTCCTAAGAACTACAAACGGCTTGATCCTATTCTAGAGGGTACGTAGGCGGCCGAATATGGTGCAGCCACTTTAAAAAAAAATCTATATATAATATAAAACATATCTTTACAAAGGAGTATATATGCTTCCCTCTGTTTGACAAAGCTACTGATTCCCATTACAAAATCCTAAGCAAATAACAAACCGGCAGTGGAAAGTCGTATTCCCATTTGGAAAGATAGTTCGAACGAACGTTTAAAGGCAGAGCTATGTACGACAAACAAACGACTTGTTATGTTCAAGGAACAAAAAAAACGTTTCAAGAGCAAGTTATCTTGGGAGAAAGCAAAACCTTTGTGGCAAAATTTCTTTCAGAAAATGACACATGGAAAGCATGCGGAACATTAAAAAAAACATCAAGAAACATGCAGCTGCATGAAAGGACACGTGGACAACATGCGGTAAGAGACAAGATACCAAGAAACTCTATATAAGGAAGACACCATACATGCTCAAAGGCATCAGCAAAGTAAAGCAAGCATAAATATTTCTAAAAAAAAGGGAGGAAGAAGAGAGAGAAAGAAAAACCGAAAGTCCGTTCTAAAAAGAAACAGTGATGATGAAGCTTAGAACTGGAGTCGGCTAAAGTTAGAAGCAGAAACCGTGTCCAGTGGTCAGCATCAAAAGCCAACCACAAATACCCGAATATAGTATCTCGGAAATCTCATCATTAACAAACGAGCGTGCAGTTCCGAACACGAGATCTTTTCCAGACCGGTCATGCGTGTAGCTGATGGATATCATAGCATCACGACACGAAAAAGTATCAAGGAAGAACCTCTGTTTACTCAAGACAAGAAAACGAAGAACCCCAGTTTATTCAAGACATGGAAATCTATGCAAATGGAGCAAACTCAGCGGCAAAAGGGGTTCTCTAACGAACGTAGGATCTTCGTCTCCTACACATATGAGGAGTCGGGGTAAGTTTAGAAATAAAGTGTGGTACTTCAAAAGCACAAGCAAAAAGAAGCAGACAAACGCAGCTTAGAATTCCAAGTTGATAACAACAAGCGGACGCCAGAACAAATATAGAATCCAGACCACTCGGCAGCGGACTCACGAGGAGAGAATGCCAAAAGCTTCCTTCAGGACAAAATATACGAGTAGATCTGTTACCAGCCAAAATAGAAGAGTCAGCCGGAAGAAGGAAGTAAACACAACCAATAGTGACATGATCTAGAAGCCGGTCAAACGGTCAGATCTACCAAGTCGAAGCGACTCTAGTTTGGAAACCCATGTCATCATCATAAATGATCAGCAAAGGTGGAAAAGGAGAAGGATGACAGCAAAGTTGAGGTAAAAGGGGTAAAACCACTTCAGCAACGATACTAGAACAGAAGCGCGTTCTCAAGTATCGGCTGTAGAAAGCAGTTGGAGACCGGAGTGAATTCTACCAAAGCATATGACCGAAGTAATCTCTACAATATCAATAGTCCAGCAAACACAAGCTTACATACGACCAAATGTTATCCCCAAGATACCAAAACAAGTTGTCAAAAGGAGCAACAACAGATGGCGAACGGTCATATCACGGTTAAGTCAACAAGATTGATAAATCCATACGATAAGAGAATTCCCGACATACAAAGGGAACACAACTATCAATGATAGACAAGTGAAAAATGTAAAATAAAAACTTTTTTCTTTCCATCTCGAAACGCCAACAAACTCAGGTTCTAGCTGAAATGTACAATTCGATAAACGCCGACAAACTCAGGTTATGGCTAAAATGTACAATTCGATAAACGCCGACGAACTCAGGTTCTGGCTAAAATGTACAATTCGATAAACGCCGACAAACTCAGGTTCTGGCTAAAATGTACATTTCGATAAACGCCAACGAACTCAGGCTCTGACAAAAATGTACAATTTGATAAACGCCGACGAACTCAGATTCTGACTAAAATGTACAATTCAATAAACACCGACGGACTCAAGGTCTTAGAGAAACATATGCTTTCTAAGAAAGCAAAAATATCCAAGTACACCATTAAATAAATACTTTGGTCGAAATAAATAACGCTAATCGACGGACGTGTGTCACTTCACACACGAACCTACCGCAAACATACGCCACCCAGATTTGAAACAGGAGTAAGTTGATAAGGAAAAACACATACAAATAACATCCGTTCATTAGCTAAAACATAAAAAATATTACAAGGTGATTAAGCGTAGATAATGTTAAGATATTCCCAAAAAAAAACTAGAATTCAAAAAAGGAAACATAAACTGCGAACGGAATAAACCTGACCAAAACATCCGAAAGAGTCTGGAACTAAACAAAAAAGGGGAAAAATAGCATAGCAAAGCATAGTCAAGACAAAGATTAGGCGCACGCATGATCGACAACCTTGTTTGCCACTTCTCCGTCTTCCAGAGTCACGCCATCGCCAACGATCAGATCAACACCAGCGTAGCAACTTCTGGAACATCAACAGGACGTGCGTCCGTCTCCTCGTGAACTGGCTTTCTGAGATTGATATCTCCAACATTGGTTCCGTGTTCCTCAGAAGGCACATCATCAGGAGCAACATGATTATTGAGTATGTTGCGTTCATTCGGAGAACCAGAAGGTGAGAGAGGAAGAAGATCATCATGCTCCAAGTAAAAAGGAGAAATCGACTTAACCTGAGCATCATATATCTTCATGTCCTCTTCCATCAAATCAATCAGATCCTGAGGAGTCTCATAACTCAATTAGGCGAACACCACCTTGAGACTCTTAATTGTACCCGAACATTGGTTCAGCATCGATGAAGATTTCTGAACTTCGTCAAGATACAGGATGCGCTTCCTCAACCTCTCTAAGCGCGAACGAGTAGGATCAATGGACGAATGCATAGTGGCGATCTCAGACTTGGACGAGTCAAGAAGTTCTTGAAGCGTTTGTTCGACACCGTCACCTTTTTGTAATCCTTTTGTGTAGAGAAGAGCTCCGCCTACGTGTTCGTAAGCTTATCCTTTAGGTCTGCAATAATAGAAGAATCTTCACGGTTGATGTCCTCAACTTGTTTTCAAAGTTCTTCAATCTGAGTTTGAAGTAGAACACTATTTTCCTTCTCAGCTTGAGCTCATGCAACACTTGTGCTGAATCTCTGTTATCTCCTGAGGATGACGTCTCTCGAGCACTCTTCAAACTATGTTCGTAATGAGCAATCATACAGTTCAAATTTGCATCACTCTAAAGAAAAAAAACAAAAGGAGAAGAGATTAATATTAACATAGGATGAATGTCGAAAGATAAACCAAATTAAAAAGCAAAGTAAGTGAACCTTCATTCGATTTCGAGCAAACTTCATAAAAATGTCCTTGACTTTGAGATCAGCCACCACCGGAAGTACGAACTCGGATTTCCGAGATGATTGAATCCAGTCCGCGCACACTTGCTTGTTTTTAACAAAGTACGTAGGTTCGCCATACTCAAAACAAATAAAGTTTGGGCGAGCAGACGAACCTCCGTATCTAGTTGAACGAATGGGTGGATCGACAATCTTCTCGGATGTATCACTCGCCCTTAGAGACAGAACCACGCCTCTAGATCTACGAGAAGGAGGTTGACGGATTAGGGCACTGTCTGTTGGCAACGAACCACGACGAGAAAATGATTTCAGCGTCTCTTTTGGTTGGTCACGAGATCTCGAAGAGTCCGAGACTCTGATAGAAACACAAGGCATATGTTTCCTCAAAGTATCACCAACTTCCTTGAGAGATTTACGTGGATGAATCTTTTGACAATCATAATCTCTCCCGCTCTTTCTCGCTAGCTCACGAATACGGCTTGAATAATTCATCGACGAACAGGCGTCTGAAAAATAAATAAAAACACACGAAACACAACCCATCAAAATAGTAAACCCATGCTCATATTTGTTAAACGAAAGTATTAAAAACTAACCTTGATCAATACGTTGCTCCTTACGCTTAAGACAGGCCTCCATAACAGCAGGAAACCAATGGTGTGATAGATCACAAATTTGGTCAACTTTAGTTTGGAATTCCGCATGTAGAAAACGTCCAACCGGATGTCTTACTGCAAAAAGAAAAAGTTATTTCGACGGTCAGAATCAAAAAAAAGAAATAGATAAAAGAACGAAATCAGACCAGCGGATGCACTCTAAAGGTTCCGATAAAACCAATCGGATTCGGTAAATGAAACTTTGTCAACACAAAGATAGAAGAACTGACGTTTCCAATTGCTAAACTTATTCGGAGGACCACAGATGATCTCGAACTTATACTTCATACTCAAGAAGAAAACCCCCAATAATTGTTACAGCGTGAAAGGAAAGAGACTTCTTCTAGAAAACGAAAGTTGACCGAGACACCACATGCGTCTGCTAAACAGGAGAACACTAGCATATTGTGAATAGAGGTTGGAGCCAACTGGGAAAAAGCCATCTTGCAATCATCGCAATTGTCCATAAGCAAACGTGAGAAGGGAAGGCGAAGACCACAAATAAAAAATCCCTCATAAATGCAGATGTAACCCAAAGGAGTACGCCACGGACGTTCGTCCAGAGATGGAATACGAAAGTCAATCCCGTTAATTTTACACAACTCAAACAGATGACGAACAGATCTCTCGGTACAGAGAATTGGCGAACCAACAAGAGAATCCAACCACGCCGTCAAACCACTACTCTCTCCCATTCCATGACCAATTGGTCTTGAACGAACGGAAGCCTCGCCAAATGCATGGTCAATAGGCACAGAATGATCGACGCTAACTTCTCTCTCACAAACGTTCGGATCAGGCAATAAAGCCCCTGATGACGAACCTTCGCCTAGCAACTATGGAGATAACATTGGACCATCTATGACCGAACCTGAGAATACATCTAGCATAGCTTGGATTTCTGATTCCCTGTGTTCGTTAACCTCAACTTCAAAATCAACAGGAGGCTGGCCAACCATCGAATTGTGTTCGATACCGAACCCACGTTTTCCTCCTTTCACGCGGTCGTCAGATTCGGTTTTGGACATCGCACGTTCATCAAATCCAGAATCAAAATCCTCACCATCAAAGTTCGAATCCTCCGATACATGTTCGGATCCGTCAGAGAACGAACGCTCGGAATTAGTTCCATCTCGAGACATGTTGAATCAAATCAATGAACAAACAATTCGAATTCTCGAAAAAATAAAATAAAGAATAAAGATAAAAAAGGAGAGAGACGAGAAGCTAGTAAGAAGAGAGAGAGAGCCTTGGTGGAACTTGGAGAAAATTTGAGGAAAAATAAACAAGTAAAGCCAATTTATAGTCTGTCCAAAATCCTAGAGCAAGTGCTTGCTCATATGGAGAACACAGACCCACAATCGGAACACGCCAAGTGTCAAAATTTGAATGTGAGTTTGTCAAAATTATACTTTGACGAACTTGGAGGGCCAGTTGTAGGGGCTAAAATTAGCAAAACCCACTAAAGGCCCAAAGCCCGCAAAATAAAAGAATATATATTTATAAGATAAGCTCAGAAGTAAATGCAGGCCCATCATGTAATCCAACCAAAAAAGGACTTGACACCTGTTTCATACTTGTCAAACAAACACTAACACATGTAAGACATGCACAGCAGAAGAACATGCGTTGTAACACCTGTCCTCCGAATTGACACATGTAATCCATGAGAAAAATATAGATCATTGTGGATTCACTTATAAATAAAGTAGGAAAACTTGAAAGAGGGGCATGGAAGATTGGAAGAACATATAGACAAGAATTGAAAAAACAAGAGTTGAAGAACGAAGAACAAGCATATAGGAATCTAAGAATATAAGAAACAAATATCAATTAAGAGAAAAACTTGAACAAACGTTCGTATCAGTTAAGTCGAAAGATCCTAATACGAGAATACCCGACCTGCGTTCACAAATAAACTTGACGAACACAGGAAAAACAAAATTAATAAGATCAATTTAAAAAGATATCTGTTATGCTAAATCACACATCAACAATCAACAAGCCATGTCAGCCAATTCACCAAAGCATTCAAAATTTTCTTTCCAATATTGTAAGTTGTTCAAACTCCCAAGATTCTTTACGTAAGTGACTATTCTTGATACACATCCAACACCGATTTTCTAGTTGTAATAACATTGCTTATGCATGAAGACTAGAAATCCTACCATATAACCAAATTATGAAAATATATACAATACTAATTATTATAGAAGATTCAATCGTAGTTAGCAAAATTTCTTTTGTCATCTTCGAAGGGATTAGCAATTTCTCCACTAATAGCTTCACACGTTTCCGAATTATTGGAAATTGACTTGTATTTTCTCTTACCACAATACATATTTTCCACTTTTGCTTGTATTCTTGTTGAGTCTAGAGAAACAAAAATCTGCAACCGATAACTTCAACTTTGGATTACAAATTGTAGCCATGGCAAGAATATTACTGTAGTCCTCCCAAAACTTACGAAATTTTACTTTCATAGACTTAACCATTTTACTAAGAATGAGATTTTTACAATTCTCAATTCAATTCAACCAAATCTAAATTTTCCAAACTTGCATAAAATATAAGGAGGTATTATTAAATCTTGTATTTCGATTGATTCTAAATTTAGAGTACATCATATGTTTTTGGATGATGTATTTGATCAAATCCATTAAAACTATACGTTATTGGATGATGTATTTGATCAAATCCATTAAAATCTAGTGTTATTGGATTATGCATTTGACTTATGTATTTTCGAATACAATAAAATCAACTGTTATTAAAAAAGGATTATAAAACTATTGGATTTGTAATCTGTGAATTTTGATGGATTTTACAACCTTTTTACAATTAATTGAAATCTGAGGGTTTCCATCAGTATTCTGAAATCCAGACCAACAATAAAAGTAGATCACGAGAGTTTTAAAAGCTTCACATGTCACTTTTGTTAGTGCCAAATTAATAACTTCAGATTTTAACAGAGAATCTCGATCTTTTTTTGCTTTAATTTATCGATTGTTAGAGACTTCGAAATTCAAGTTTTGTTCATCTGTTGTTTCTATCTGACTTTCTCACTTTTGCATTTTCTTTGCTTTTCTATGCAGAATAATTGATACTCAGATCGATTTTTTTGTGCTTTTATCATATATCATGAATAAGTAGCACTTTTGTGAATATTAAATTGTTAACAATGCATACCGTAATATAAATGAGTTTGATTATTATAAGAGTATAACAAGAGTGAATGATGCTCCAATTGTTTTTGGAGAAAATTTACGAAATGATATTTTGAACATACAAGGCTAAGAAGGTATTGGCATGAGAAAGACAGAATAAGATGAATGAACAATTTTAGTTTCCAAAAAACTATTAGTTAGTAATCGTGAGTGGTTTTTTCTTTTTAATTTATTTCAAATATAAGAAAAACCACACCAAAATTTAGCAGTAATGAAATTAAAATTCAAAGTAATGAAGTTAAATTTAATATAACTCCATCATAATCCATTCAAAACTTGTGAATACAAGTATATTAAAATCTACTAAAATCCTTAAATTTAAAAAACCGTCTAAGTTTAAAGTTGGATAGGTAGAAGCTAATAAACAAATAATCTCATCAAACTGTTGTAAGAAGTCACACATTATCGTTTTTCGTATCCATTCAACCTTTGTCGGGAAAAATCTGTAACCTCTCTCAATGGTATTAAGGCTGTCAAAAGCAACTTGATATTTGTTAGCCTTATCAAGCATCTTATATGTTGAATTTCATGGAATTGGCACACCTAACAACAAACCAGCTTTAACTAAGGTTAATATCAAAGCACATCTTTCAAACACCTTCTCACAAAAATCAGGTGACTGAACAAATTTGAAACTTTTTTAATAAGCTTATGCAAAGAATCTCCTATTAGCTTTAACCATTCTTGACCAATAAGATTAAGAATGTGTGCTAAGTATCTCATATGAAAAAACTCCCTTCCACACAACAAATCATTTTCATAACAAGCTGAAATTTTACAATGATCTGCAGGTTGTCATTGTCTATTATTTCCATGTTTCAACAAGCTTCTTTGCCATATCAATATTTGTATCTAGAGATGGAAAAACACAAAATACAAGAATCTTATTCTTTAATTTCATGTCCTCATCAATATAATGTGCTGTTAGGCACATGTAACCTTCATATTTGATGGCAAACTAGAGATTAGAAGTAAAACATATTATATTAGGAATAATCACCAAATTTTTTTTTCAACTTTGTGGTCTCCTTCGCATAAAAGTTACACACATTTGTTGCAGCTGTGTTTTGAGTAAGAAGTCTGGCATCATCATTCAAATGTTTTTAAACCGACTGAATTCTCTTATATATAACATAAGAAAATAGGATGTCATATTGGATAACAAACTTGGCTATCATCTTGCGAAAAACATTTGGGTCAATATTTTTGGTTTTGTAGTTTTTCTTCTGCACTGACCATCATATCACAGACATCACCATTTCTAGGTTTAAGTTTGCATTTTGCTATGTGACACATGTAGTCAAAGTATCGTTCTTGTGTGAATTCATAGTATAATCTTTCTTGTAATAATTGCATTGGATTCTTTCTTTACTTTTTCTCGAGCTATCTTTTAATTAGATTACCAGTTTACCACTGTAAAATTATCCCACATAGCTAAATACTATGTGATACACAATTGACTCAACAAGTGCAACACGTCAATGTAGCACTTGATGATCGAATCCACAAAGAACTTAGAACTAATACACTAGAATCATCAAAATCAATATCAAGCTAGAGTATATCGATTTCAATGTCGAACTAAAGACCATTAAACTTAAACAAAAAATAAACCAAAGTCAAACAAAGCAATAACAAAGATCAAACCAAATACCACTAAACTCAATATCAAAGCAAACTCGAACAAAACACGAATAACAAAAATCAAACATAGATAATCAAGAAAAGCAATGAGTCTTTGGTTAGGCGAATGATTAATCGGGAAACACAACCAACTAATGATACTTAAGATAACAATGAAGCTTAACTTAGGACATGAAACACTATTCAAGATCAACCCACTCTGACGACATTGACCTCTATACTTATTAACCAATTTAGATAAACTCTTATTTGCAAATCAATCACTCAATAAGCATTAAACACAAGTCCATTAAGTCCACTAATCCTCGTAACTTCATCTCTCAATGGCTAGGGAAGAAAATCTCATAAACGAGTATCTTGGGAATTCATCGGACATCTCTCGGGTATGAAACTTCTTAGCATCTAGATTCAAATGGTCAACTTAAATCTAGCATTAAAATCACTTAATATGAAGGAATCTAACAACATAAGCATCAAAAATCAATCATCTAAACCTAGATCACCTAACTATTAACCCATCAAAAAACTGCTCACTCATAGCAAACAAGAAAATCAAAACAAAAGATAAAAAGATGAACATAATGAAACAGAGATAAGAAAACATAAATATATTCTTCAATAAACTTCAAAGAAACAGTCCAAAGAGGATTATCCAAATGAGTCTCTAATATTTTCCCTCAAACTCACTTTCAAATATGTTTTAAGTTGCTGGAAAAATAAAGCTTATATCTTCTTACCCTTAAACTTAGGGTTTTAAGACATTACAAAACAAATTCGGGTCGACCCCGAATAAACCAGGTCGACCCCAAATAAACCAGGTCGGATAAAATCAAAACTAGTGATGTGTTAGAAATCTCGACCATAATTCTTGATCAAAGGGTCAAGGTTTTGGTGCTTGAATAATACTGGATGACTTTCACGGGCATGGATCAAAAGCATTTGATCGAGAATCTTGAGATCTTCCTCCGTCTTCATTCTAGATCATTTTCAGGACCACAATTCTCGACCAAAGGGTAGATAATTTTGAGCTCTTCCTTCATCTTCATTATGTCCTCATTTCTCGATCCGTTTTCACAAAAATTTGGTCGAGGATCTCAATCTCCAATTCGTCAAAGTTTTGGCCAAGAATCTCGATCACATTTCACGAGCCATTGGTCAAGAATTTGGAGCTTCTGATATGTGGAGCTTCTATGTTGATTTCTCAACCCATTTTCACAATCTCTAGTTCAAGAATCTCGAGTTCTTCCTTTCTTATCCTCTTTGATGCTTTATTTCTTCTAGATTTGGTCCTTAGCTTCCACATTTCCAAGACTTAGCTTCAACCCACCTAAAAGACTAAAAAATGAACAAATATGTGACTCGATCTATCTAAACTCTAAGATGAAAAAATATATACTAAAATTCATGAATGTGACTATTTAGTGATGAAAAGATCAAAATATGCATAGAAATCTAAGTAAATATGATGCATATCAACTCTCCCGGACTTTCCGTTTGCTTGCCCTCAAGTAAACACACAGCAAAACCAAAGAAGTGGTTGTGAGTGAGAACTCAAAGCCTAAGCAAGTGCTTCCAAAGTTAACCTCAATGTCAAAGTTATTAATTATAGAATGCAAAGTGAGAAAGTCTACTTAAATTTTTTTTGCAATACTCTTCACAACTCGAACCAAATTCTACCTCAATCTAGACATGTATTCAAGTCAACCATTCCTTTTGACATTCTTTTAATAGAACCATGAATCAAGGTATGCATATTCGATGAAATTGTTTGGCTAAGGGAAAGGTTCACGGGATAAAGATGATCTCTTTTCATATATGGTTCAAGATGTCCAATACACGAATCTCTCAATGAATAGAATGAGCTTTAGAAGAATTCTAAAGGTAACAACCAATAAATGCATACAAGAATAGAACCTCATGTACCCAAGTACACAAAAATCTAACTCAATCCAAAGCTATGTCTAATCCCAACAATGATCCTAATTTCTACCATTTCTCACAAGGCTTTTCTCAATTCTTTTCATTCTTATGGATCAACTCATAACTTCAATACTTCATTCTTGTTCTAAGGAGAGGGATTTAAAACTTGATAGTGTATAGCGGGCCTGTTATTACTTAATACTTTGGTTTTATTTTCTTTGCATTCTTTTTCGCTTCTCTTTCTTTCTTTTATTCCCGTGAACAATTTATTCTTTTCATTAATCCAAAATTCTTTACTAGATCATCTTTCCTTCTTTTCATGCACCATTTCTCTCCTAAGACTTCCTTTGAACAATCCTTTCTTTTCAACCCCTTTTCAAACCTTTTCCTAACCACTTCTTTTAAGCTCAAAACATAGGTAAAACCATTCCCACCTAGTTCTATCTAGTTCAAAAAGTGTGAACCGAAACAACATGAGATACTATTCTTGTCGGCTTAAACCTAACATTTTCTACCAAGATCATTCCAAAATATGGCCTCACACACACACAACGATCAAATGTGGCTTGAAAGAAGGCTAGGGTAAGGGTGGGGAAAATGATCATTTAATTGGAACAGACTACTTGGATCACAAAGGGTGGTACAAAGACAAAAGAAATCTTAGTATGTATGTGCATCCACAAGCTCAAATACAATGCATAGCTATGATAATTGCAAGTCAAGATTAGGTTATAATAAGTAAGGAGTGCTTCAAATCACAACATGCTTCAACTAAGATAAGAACCTAAAACCAAGAATTCTAAGCATGGATCAATCTTACACTTCAACAACTAGTTATGCATCAAACAACTAGTAACTTGGGAATTAAACCTAAGAATTGGATCATCAAGCTTATGTCAAGGAAATTCATCATAGTTCCCAATGCAATGTAATACAATGCAATCCTACAATCAAACACTAAACAAATGCAAGGAAAAGAAGAATTTTTTTGGGTTTTTTGTGTTTTTCTAATTTTTGGCTTTTTACATTTTTATGCAATACAATGACTCAAAGAAAGAAAACAAAACAACTCAAATAGATATTAGCAACCAATCGGTCCCCTCCTCCGGACTTAATTCTCACCATCTTGGTGAGAAAGCAAAACCGAGAAAGAAAGACCTCAACAAAGCAAATCAAAAGTGAAAAAGAAAACCTAAGACTATGTAAAAATTAGTGGAATTGGTGCCTTATCAAGGAGTGGAGGCTCCTTGGACCGGAGCAATGTCGTCTAAGGCATCACCTTCATCGCCATTGTCATACTCTCTATCATCCTCTTTGAATCCGTTATCCGCATTCTCATCTTTCTTGTCATCGCCTTCATTCACTTCCATATCGGATGCCTCAACCTCTTTAAAACCCGTCATAGCTCTTAAGTTACGTACCAACCAAGCTATTTATTTTTGGTTATGATGGTTGATCTTACATTGGGTTTCATAAGCTCTCTTGATTGCTCTTTCTCGTTCATATTAGAGTTTCATTCATAGGTGTGGAAGCTCCAAAGTATCCGGGTCTTGAGGCTCTTCAATCGGTTTGGTGGATGGACGATCATATGGTTCACCGACATGCTCAAACATGATGTTGGAGGTGTAACAAAAAAATGTCTTCTTGGGGGTTAGGGAGCTCCATGCAATGTTTTACCTTCTTCCGGATCATAAACGTGAAGAGCTCTCAAAGATCCAACAATTCATAATATAGGCCATACTGACGGAGTTCCTTTTTGGGTGAGCCTAAAAAAAAGTCCAAAGGCACTCCAACAAATGTGAAGAGCAGGGTAGAAAAGCTCCCTATGTAACAATGAACATCTCTACCACGTCGGGTCTACTTACGGAAGTGGATAAGTTCTTTAGCAAACAAGCAACCAATGTTAGTATTATATCCGATATAATCTATCAGGCATGTCCCGTCGCATCGTACTAAGCGGTCTTTCAACCAACAAAAAAACATGCACAATTCGGGAAGGTGAAGGCCTCTAATTTACTTCCTTGCAAAGATCATGGTGGTGATGAACTTAGCGACAATGCAGATCATGGGATTCCAAATAAGACCCAATTTTGGATACTTTGTCGCTTGTGCAAGCCCAATGAGATCCCAAAACTCTTGGGCGTTAGTGGATTGGGGGAATTTATACTCCTTGTAGAAAGGACAAAATGTAACACCCACGTTTGGCTGACCCAATAACGCACTAGGGGTGGTACATGGACGTGGTACATAAGGGCGGACCGAACTTGGCCAATAGATGTGTTCTGGCCAAGAAAAGGTATTAGGAAGCCTAAAGAATGATCAAAATCAGATTTATACATGAAAAATAAGTTAAGGACGAAATTTAGGACAAGAACCTAGGATTTGGACAGAACCAAGTGGATCGGACCGCACGGTCGTGTGGACATGATTGGTCCAAGATTGGACATGAACCTAGGATGTTCGAACATGTTGTGTCTAGTTTTGGACAAGGTTTGAGGTTTAAGACAAGTTTGGTCTGCATTTGGATAAGTCTGGACCGTGTTCGGACATGGGTTCTTGTTTGGACAAGGGTTTGGTATGTGTCCAAACGTGTGGCCTAAGGGTAAAACGACCAGAATTGATGTATTTTGGACCTTGGATTATTCTGAATGAGTTTGAGCCCAGTCCAACTAAAAGAATTAGGGCTATGGTTAGGTTATCCTAAGGGTTATAAATAGGTGCCTAAAACCACCCTAAAAGGCTAATCCGCAAAAGTTAACCTAAAATTAAAAGAGAGATAACTCAAAGGAGACTGAGAGAGATCAATCTGATAGAGGCAAGGAAAATGTTGAATTGAGATCAAGGTTTTGCTAGGATTGGCAAATCAAACCCCATAGAGCAAAATGAACCCAAAAACAACTAAGGCAAATGTGAGTTCATGACCGTGGGGACTTGACCTATATCTGTGTTAGGTAATAGTTAAGTGGAATCTTAAAATGGTTAGGATTGACTGAATGAATGTGAATGGAAAGACCATGTGGGTCGATATTATGAATTGAGAGCCGTGTGGTTCAATACTTGTGACTTGCAAATCGTGTGAGTTCATGACCGTGGGGACTTGACATAGATCCGTGTTTGGTAATAGTTAAGTGGAATCTTAAAATGGTTAGGATTAACTGAATGAATGTGAATGGAAGGACCATGTGGGTTGATATTATGAATTGAGAATCGTGTGGTTCAATACCTGTGACTTGCAAACCGTGTGAGTTCATGACCGTGAGGACTGGACCTAGAATTTTGTGTTTGGTAATAGGTTAAATAGAATCTTATAATGGTTAGGTTGAATGATCGATTAGGACCATGTGGGTCGAAATTGTGATTGAAAATCGTGTGGTTCATGACCTGTGAATTGTGAACCATGTGTTCGGACCTGTGACTTGTGAACCTTAGGGTTTGGACCTGAATTGTGATATAATGTGAATGTTGTTCTTGACTCAAAGATTACTTTGGCTGATTCGGATGTGCCCCAGGTAGTCAAATTGATTGTTTGAGCAAGCTCTGGTTAATGATTATTCTGTGATTTGATTTGACTTGTTATTGAATGCGTGTTCTGGTTATAACCTAGTGGGACATGATGACCGAACCACTAAGCAATTCTGTTCCTTATACAATCTGCGTGATTGTAGGTAATGAGTCAACCAATGACCGAGAAAGTGGCTAATAGGAGTGAGACCAAGGCGGGACAAAGAGGAGGTGGATCTAGGGATGCGATTTGGGAGTCCTTTTATGTTATTTAAGATTGAACTTGATGTTTAGTATCGATTTCAATGAGTTATGTTTATCACTTAATATTTTGGAATCGTGAACTTGAATATGAATAAGAATGGAACCGAGTTTTGTGAATTGTTTGGGCTTGTCACATCATTATAATCAAAATTTTGACTTAATGAATAAAGAAACATGAATTGGTTAAGTGTTTGGTGTGCCCAAAGCCGGACTAGAAAGTGTTCGAACGCGGGTTTAATGAGTTAGGGTGTTACAATTTGGTATCAGAGCCAGATTTTTTTCTAGGATAGTTGGGAAGTGTATGAATGGGTTAGATGAATGATATCCATCCTCCTCACGCCAAAGTCTCACAGTCAGTCTGATATGTGAGTAGAGCTAAGTTAATGGAGGTGATTAACTTAGTCAATGTGGTCACTGTACATGGTTGGTATCCGTAATGGAAGAAGAGATAATGTGTAGGAACCGTGAATATGTGTGGTGTGGAAACCCATGTGTTGTTTGATTCAGGGGCGTTACATTTTTCCGTGCACCTGAGAATGATCGGTGTTGGTGAATTTGAGAAAGAGCCCGTAGTAATTAGTAGGTTGATAGTCCGAGCAGCTGGTGGACAAGTAATGGATGTCCTAGGGGATGCTAGAAACGTTCACATGCTTATAAAAGGAGTAAACATGCCGTCTGACCTAGTGATTTGTCATGTGGAACTATATGATGCGATCTTAGGAATGGATTGGATCGGAAAGTACAAGGCACACATAGATTTTCATTGTGGTAGAGTTGAGTTTGAGAATGATGGGAATAGGTTGGTGTATCAAGGAATCAAACCCACCTCAGGTAGTTTGATTGTCTTGGCTGTCCAAGCGGAACAAATGCTCGAGCAAGGATGTGAGGCGTACTTAGTTACGATCTAAACTGCTGAAGTTGGACAAAAAACAGAACTCAAGGACATTACAGTGATGAATGAGTTCGAGGACGTGTTTGCAGCAGTCATGGGTTTACCATTAGAACGGTCTGATCCGTTCACAATTGAACTAGAACCCAGAACGACGCCTATCTCCAAAGCACCATACCAAATGGCGCAGCAGAAATCAACACCAAAATCAATTCTTACTACGGAACTTTGGCAAGGGAAGGATGGTTCTTTACCCAATTAACCCACAAATGCATATATCAATTAATCCTAGAATCGTATATGCTTTGATACCAATTGTGATGCCCCAAAAAGTTAACCTTATGCGATTTGCAGCCAACTAACTCGGAACGCATCTAACTCACAGCCACCTAGTCTGTGAGGTTCAAACAGATCAATTACTTATCAGATATGGTTACCTAAAAAGTCATTGCAGCAGAATTTAACTTAGATAGATAACCATTCGTTCTCATAAACTCATTCATTACTTAGTGGAATAATTCATGCACAACTTAGGTTCGCTATACAACATATTATAACATATCATATCCAATCCACCCATTTCCTAAACCATCTCCTTTCCGCCTCACCCCTTAGTCCGACCTTAGCTACCTTTACCATATTCCTGCATTCACAAGGAACGCATAAGCACAACATGCCTAGTGAGTGGATCATTCCATCTCATAGGTCTAACCATAACACAATCAATTGACACAATACAATCAATCCATCACGCAAGTATTCATGCGTGACATATTACCATTCACCTGGCTTGACTCGGCACTCAGTATGGTCCATCTCTTTTAACTATCTGGTTCATGTGTACTCCGCTATTACCCAGCCGTCGAGCACACACGCACCCAGACCTTTATCACTTAACCTGACCATACCGTCCGAGCCACCCGTCGACCGTACTCAATCAATATCATGCATCATGAATCACAATCATCATATAACACATAAAGTAATAATAGGTCGACCCACGGTCAACCACTCACTTAGCTGAACTACTACCTGAAACCTCTTGACGCTTATGGATTCAGACACTTTCTCACACAAGTTCCAGCTTCTGAAATCCTTGATCACAAACACTTAGAGATTTCTTTCTGATTCTTACTAACTTTCTCGTAATCCTTCCAAGTGACCAGAATGAGGCTTATTTATAGGATCCAAGGCTTCCTTTACCTATGGGTTTCCTAAATAACTTCTTCCAAGGGTTTTCTTTAACAACTTACACGTGAGGTGCTTGGTTAACTTAGTGGCCGCAAGCTGCTCATGCAGCTGCCTGTTGATGCAGCTAGTTGGCTACTCACTCGGACTGCTGACTCACCTACTTGGTTACGCAGCTACTTGCCTCCTAACCAGACTGCTCACGCACCTAAGTGCTTGATTCCCAATCATACCAGCTCACGCAGGTGCTTGTCCATGGAGCTACTTAGTTACTTCCAGCTACTTAACTTAGATTTCACTAATTTACTTGATCGTTCGGATTCCCTTCTACCACTTATTAGACCAGTCCAACTTCTCTTGGGCAATCTCCATGTTCCATGAACTTACCCGGAATCACCCGAAACAGATTGCAGGACACGGATGTTACAATTATGAGTTGAAAAGACAGCTTAGTAAACTAATGGATAAGGGGTTTATAAGACCAAGTAGTTCACCATGGGGTGCACCGGTGTTGTTTGTGAAAAAGAAGGATGGAACCTTCAGGTTGTGTATTGACTACCGTGGATTGAATAGAGTGACAATAAAGAACAAGTATCCTCTCCCACGTGTAGATGAGTTGTTAGACCAACTTAGAGGTGCTACTTGGTTCTCAAAAATTGACTTGGCCTCAGGTTATCATTAGATTCCAATTGTGGAACATGACATTAAAAAACCACATTCCGAACAAGGTATAGACACTATGAGTTTTTGGTTATGCCATTTGGGCTGACCAATACACCGACTGCCTTTATGAAACTAATGAACAATGTGTTTAGAGAATTCTTGGACGAGTTCGTGATCATCTTCATAGATGACATCTTGGTGTGTTCTAAGTCCTCTGAGGAACATGAGGGCCACTTAAGGATAGTTTTGGGAAAACTACGGGAATACAAATTGTTTGGAAAACAAAGTAAGTGTAGCTTTTGGCAAAGAGAAGTAGGATTCTTGGGTCATGTAGTCTCAGACAAAGGGGTGTTTGTGGATCCAGAAAAGATAAAGACAATCCCGAATTGGTCTAGACCCTTGAATGCATCGGAGGTAAGGAGCTTTCTTGGATTGGCTGGTTACTATAGATGGTTCGTGAAAGGCTTTGCAAGGATGGCTCAACCTATGACCCAACTTACAGGGAAGGATGTCCCTTTTATTTGGACTGAGAGGTGTGAAAAGAGTTTCACAAAACTTAAGGACATGTTGATTAGTACTCTGGTTTTGGCATTTCCAGAACCAAACGAACCATACGTGGTGTACACGTATGCATCATGAATGGGATTGGGCTGTGTGTTGATGCAGCATGGGAATGTGATTGCCTATGCATCATGACAATTGAGGAAATATGAGGTGAAATATCCCACTCATGACTTGGAATTGGCTGCGGTTGTTTTTGCCTTGAAAATTTGGCGATCCTAACTTTATGCTGGGAAGGTCCAAGTATTCACGAACCATAAGAGTTTGAAGTATATCTTCACTCAACCAGATCTGAACTTAAGACAAAGAAGATGGATAGAACTCATAGCTGATTATGACTTGGTCATAGATTACCACCCGGGTAAAGCAAACTTAGTTGTGGATGCACTAAGTAGGAAACATGTGGACATGGACTCCGAGAAGGAGATGGAACGGCTGGTGAACATGGTTGGAACCTTAAGTTTGTCGGTGTTAAAAGTACAAGAGGAACCCTTAGGCTTGGGGGCTGCAGATCAAGGTGACTTGTTGACTAGAGTCCTTATGGCTCAAGAAAAGGATGAGAACTTGAAAAGGGCTACAGGGAATGATAGAACTGAATATCAAATTTTTAACAATGGAACTTTTTTGGTTAATGGTCGTGTGTGTATCCCTAATGATCAGGGATTAAATGATAAAATCCTTATGGAGTCACATAGGTCTAAGTTAGCATTCCACCCGGGATCGACAAAGATGTACCATGACTTGAAAATGTACTATCATTGGACAGGAATGAAACATGATGTGGCTAAGTGGGTATCCGAATGCCCAACTTGCCAATTAGTTAAGGCTGAACACCAAGTCCCTAGTGGATTATTGCAAAGTTTACCTATCATGGAATGGAAATGGGATATGGTAACAATGGACTTCATCACAGGATTGCCCATGTGTGAGAAAAAGGATTCGAAATGGGTAATAGTGGACAGGTTGACAAAGTCCGAAAACTTTCTTGCAGCCAATAGAACGAATAGGGCTGAAAAGTTGGTCGAGATCTATGTAAGAGAGATCATTAGGTTGCATGGAGCACCCGCAAGTATTGTCTCGGATAGGGACACTAAGTTTGTTTCAGCTTTTTGGAAAGCTCTTCAAAATAAGTTAGGGAAAAAAGTCCACACAAGTACAACCTATCACCCGCAAACGGATAGGGCCTTATAAGGTTCTAGAAAGGGTTGGACAAGTGGCATATAAGATTGAGTTGCCCATAGAATTAGAAACGTTTCACAATGTGTTCCATGTCTCAATGTTAAAGAAGTGCTTAGGAAGTGGATAACAAGTTTTTGAGGGAACCCCAAGGAACTTTAGAGAGAACTTGACAATTGAAGGGAATCCAGTCCGAATCCTAGATAGAAAGATCAAAGTGGATCATAGGAAAAAGACCCAGATGGTGCAAATTGAATGGGATTGTGATGGGGAACTTGAGACTACTTGGGAACAAGAACTTAGAATGAGGGAAAGCTTCCCCAATTTGTTTGACACACAAGATGGTAGGACCATACACAACTTAGTTTCAAAGACGAATCCTTTGTAGTGGGGGAGAATTGTAACGCCCATGTTTGGCCGATCCAAGAACGCACTAGGTGTGATTCGTGGATGTGGTACGTACGGGTAGACCGAACTTGGCCAATAGGTTTATTATGGCCAAAAAAGGCATTAGGAAGCCTAAATAATGATCAAAATCATATTTATACATGAAAAATAAGCTAAGGAAGGAATTTAGGACAAGAACCTAGGATTTGGACAGAACCAAGTGGATCGGACCGCACGGTTGTGCGAACATGATTGCTCCAAGATCGGATATGAACCTAGGAGGTTCAGACATGTTGTGTTTAGTTTTGGACAAGGTTTAAGGTTTGAGACAAGTTTGGTCTGCGTTTGGACAAGTCTGGTCCGCATTCAGACAATAGTTCTCGTTCGGACAAGGGTTTGGTATGTGTCCGAACGGGTGGCCTAAGGGTAAAACGACCAGAATTGATGTGTTTTGGACCTTGGATTATTATGAATGGGTTAGAGCCCGGTCCAACTAAAAGAATTAGGGCTAGGGTTAGGTTACCCTAAGGGTTATAAATAGGTGCCTAAAACCACCCTAAAAGGCTAATCCGCAAAAGTTAACCTAGAATTAAGAGAAAGAGAACCCGAAGGAGGTTGAGAGAGATCGATTTGATTGAGGCAAGGAAAATATTGAATTGAGATAATGGTTTTGCTAGGATTTGCAAATCAAACCCCATAGAGCAAAAGGAACCCAAAAACAACTAAGGCAAAGGTGAGTTCATGACCGTGGGGACTTGACCTAGATCCGTGTTAGGTAATAGTTAAGTGGAATCTTAGAACGGTTAGGATTGACTGAATGAATGTGAATGGAAGGATCATGTTGATCGATATTATGAATTGAGAATCGTGTGGTTCAATACCTGTGACTTGCAAATCGTGTGAGTTCATGACTATGGGGACTTGACCTAGATCCGTGTTTGGTAATAGTTAAGTGGAATCTTAGAATGGTTAGGATTGACTGAATGAATGTGGTTGGAAGGACCATGTGGGTCGATATTATGAATTGAGAACCATGTGGTTCAATACCTGTGACTTGCAAACTGTGTGAGTTCATGACCATGGGGACTTGACCTAGAATTTCGTGTTTGGTAAGAATCTTAGAATGGTTAGGTTGAATGATTGATTGTGAATGGAAGGACCTTGTGGGTGGAAATTGTGACTGAGAACCGTGTGGGTCATGACCTGTGAATTGTGAACCATGTGTTCGGACCTGTGACTTGTGAACCTTAGGGTTTGGACCTGAATAGTGATATAATGTGAACGTTGTTCTTGACTCAAAGATTACTTTGGCTGATTCGGATGTACCCCGGGTTTGAGCAAGCTGTGAGCAAACTGATTGTTTGAGCAAGCTGTGAGCAAACTGATTGTTTGAGCAAGCTGTGGTTAATGATTGTTCTGTGATTTGATTTGACTTTTTATTGAATGCGTATTCTGGTTATAACCTAGTGGGACGGGATTACCAAACCACTAAGCAATTATGTTGCTTATACAATCAGCATGATTGTAGGTAATGAGTCAACCAATGACCGAGAAAGTGGCTAATAGGAGCGAGATCAAGGCGGGACGAAGAGGAGGTGGATCTAGGGATGGGATTTGGGAGTCCTTTTATGTTATTTAAGATTGAACTTGATGTTTAGTATCGATTTCAATGAGTTATGTTTATTACTTAATGTTTTGGAACCTTGAACTTGAATATGAATAAGAATGAAACCAAGTTTTGTAAATTGTTTGGGCTTGTCACATCATTATAATATAAATTTTGACTTAGTGAATAAAAGAACATGAATTGGTTAAGTGTTTAGTCTGCCCAAGACCGGACTAGAAAGGGTTGGAACACGGGTTTAATGAGTTAGGGTGTTACACAAAACCCATATACCTTGAAAATGTCTTGTATTGAGATGCGGTAGTTGGTTTTGTTCACCTTGAATTGCAACATTCCTTCATCCGGGTAGGGATGTTTTGGGTCATCATAAACAAGCTCCACAGTCGCAAATAATTCCTTTGGAGTCGTATAGAGTGGAAATTGTAATTCTGAAAACTTTTGGAGATTCATTCCCTCTAGCATTTCAAAAACATTCTCATGCACTCCCAACTCTTTGAGAATGGCGATGTCTAGGAAGCAGGTTGGATGGAATGTAGCATCTTCCATATGCTCAAATCCTTTTTCTCTTCAACCAGTAAAGAACCCTTTGAGCTTGACTTTGGAACCACGGGATTAGTCTTTGTCCTCTTAGACTTGTCAATCTCAACCATTGGTCGCTTCCCCACTCTCTTGGAGATATCAACCAGTTCCTTGTCCTTCCCTTTGGAGGTTTCGACACTCGCATTTCGAGTTCTCGGTGGCATTGTACCAACAATTCATTAAGGAACAAAGGTAATGCAATGGTACAAGAGAATGTAATTTCAAGATGTACAGATCAATAGCTAAGCATCAATTCATACTCAATACCACCTTTAGAGCAAGCACAACACATCACCATAACTCAACAAAATCAATTCTTTAAAAAGATTGCCAAAATCTCTTAACTATTTAACAACATCATCTCTTAAGTAATAAACAAGATCGTGAGGGTTTGTTGAGTTAAGTATTGCCAAAATCTCTTAAAGTATTTGAATTCACGTCACTCTCGGGTTCAAATTCTCGAGCTGATTTCTTGGGCTCTCGATCGAGAATTCCATCAGCTTGCAAAGAAATTCTTTGCTTCTTTTTCTAGACGAGCATTCACAAGCTTGTGCTCCAGAATTTTTTGTTATTGAACTTATGTATTCTCTGGCCAAGATTCTTGATTAAACTTCATCAGCCCTTTCTCGAGAACTCTAGCTCGAAACACGTCATCGAATTGCATCTCTTTTGGCTCAATTTCTCGAGTGTTTTTCATGGTGTTAGGTTTGAGAAAACTTGATCACGCTTTGCTTCTTTTCTGATCGAAATTCTCAATCCATATTCTCGATCAAAGGCTCGAGAATTCTTTTTGCCAATACGTCTTTTTTCTGTCCCAATTTCACGAGATAAATTCATAGCTGTAAGCTCAAGAAACATTTGTGTCCGATGAAAGTTGGTCTCTGGAAGAATTTCTAGAGCCACAATCACGACCAAAGGCTCAAGACTTTGTTGATTGAATCTTGCTTATCTATCTGACCATATTTTTTGACTCAAATTCTCGAGCATAGGCTCGAGAATTCACATGTGAGACTTGCTTTCATTCCCGAGATTGTTACTCCTTTTTCTTCACCAATCATTGAAAACACACCAATATTAAGCAAAATGAAGAAGAATTAAAACTATTCACAAAGAAACCATAGGATTACCTCTCAAGTACGCTTGTTTTATGTCTCAAGCTCAACGTTGTTCACCTCTTTTTATGTAGTTTGAGGATCAAAAAGCGGAATCTTCTCCGCATTTGTGTCCTGAGAGTCGGCTAAGTAAGCCTTGATGCGTTGGCTGTTTACTGTAAACTCATATCCTGAAGGATTTTAAAGTACAATGGCTCCATATGGGTGAATTTCCTTAACCACGAAAGGTTCAGACCATCTAGATTTTAGCTTTCCCGGGAAGAGATTTAACCGATAGTTGAACAACAATACTTTACCTTCTTTGAAATCTCTCCTCATTACTTCTTGTCATGAAAAGCCTTACTTTATCTTTGTTGATTTTTGAGCTCTCATATGCATCACGATGGATTTCATCTAGTTCTTCCAATTGTATCAACCCTCTCTCAGATGTGGGTTTGAGATCCAAAATTTAAAAACTTAGTAGCCCAGATGGCTTTGTACCCAATTTCCACCGCAAGATGATAAGCTTTTCCATACAACATGCTGAAAGGCGTTATTCCAAATGGTGTTTGAAAAGCAGCCTTTTAAGCCCACAAAGTATCGTCTAACTTCCAAGACCAATCTTTTGGAGCCTTTTGGGCAGTCTTTCTCAAGATTTCTTTGATTTGGCGATTAGAAACTTAAAATTTCCTTGAGGTTTGTAGGTGATAAGGAGTGAACACTTTGTGCTTAACACCATACTTTCTCATGAGATTCTCAAAAGCCTTATTGATAAAATTACTACCTCCATCACTTATCACCACTCTTGAAACACCAAACCTTGGAAAGATGATGGTTTTAGAGAACTTAATCACCACTTTGGCATCATTAGTAGGTTTACCAATCGCCTCTACCCATTAAGATACATAATCAACAACAACCAATATGTAGAGATTTCCATAAGAAAAAAAAAAGGTCCCATGAAATCTATACCCCAAACATCAAACACCTAAACCTCTAAGATGAAATTTTGACGCATCTCTTGTCGTTTACCAATGTTTCCATAATGTTGGCAGTCACCGCACTTATGAGCGAATACATGGGCGTCCTTAAACTTTTCTGGCCACCAAAACTCGGCTTGTAAAACCCGTGTAACAGTCTTGAAAGTAGCAAGATGTCCTCCATAGCTAGAACTGTGGCAATGAAAAAAATGCCTAGAATCTCTTCTTCCGGGATTGATGAGTGTGATTTTTAATGGTTTTAGAGTACTATTTTAGGTTGTT
>OVBA01001565.1:0-42545 GCA_900406435.1 Lepidium aucheri | reverse complement strand
GTACAACATCGAAGAACCAAACACATTCAGATCAAGTATCATTTTGTTCGATAAGCAGAACACAATGGTCTGATTCAACTCAAGTACTGTGAAGGAGAAGTTCAACTCGCCGATCTTATGACAAAGGCATTAAGTGGAAAAAGGTTTNTGTTGAAGCATAATCATATCTCATATAAGTTTTTATAAACTAAAGTACTATTAGAATAAGTTAGTTAATTGTTTAAGAGTCACGAATGGATAATTGTGTTCTTTCGTATAAGTTGTGTCTATTTAGAAAAAAAAAACACCTACAGTTAACACAATCTTATATCAATATTGAATTAGTTTGATGGACTGGATGTGCCTCTGTATGTAGCTTCTTTCCCATGGGCTCAAGTACTTTCTTTTGTCGATATTCATTGAGTTTAGAGCTTGAGTTAGTGAGATAATTAGTCATGGTCTTCCTTTTTATCGATCTCCTATCAACCGTGTTTGTCACAGTCTATAGCAATTGGCTAGAGATAGCTTGATGGTTGATGGCCATATTTGTCTAGTCTAATCATTTCTGATGAACAAACAAGTTCAAATTTTCTATTTATCTGAATTAAGCTCTTGTGCGACTAAGGTTGGAGGAATCACACGTGTCCACTAGCTCAATTGTATCGTCAAACAGGTTTCCTAAAACATAATGTGTGGCACTATGTTTAAGATCCTCTAATATAAAGTTGAGTTTCAACCGTTAGTAATCAATAGAATTTAGAAAAGTCCATGTCATGTCTTCAAATAATTTTAAACCAAAAAAATTAAAATATATAAAAACAATTATAACAAACTATTGTCAAAAGTGATTTTGTGAAAAATAGAGTCAATGGAATGAATTAAATTAACTATTTTAACCAAAAAGAATAAAAATCCTATTATATAAAGAGAGTATCATCAATTTTTCCCTGTACGTTTTGGAAATTGTGAGAAATGTCATGGCACTGTTCACGTTATGTCTATGTCCATTTTTTGAAATTTTTGAGGGCGAGAAAACCAAATTACCCTTGGTTTTGTACAGAATGGCATGGTGGACAGAATTTCGTGGAGGATATGTCCATGTCCATGGAAATGAAACTTAAATGGACATGAACAACTTGAATAAAATTTGTACATGTCCATGTCCATTTGAATAAAATAGTATATGTTCATGTCCATTTACGTTATAGACATTAAAATAGTGTATGTTCATGACCAATAGAGACATATGTCCGTGTCCATGCTAAATATGAGACATATGTCCGTGTCCATGCTAAATATGAGACATATGTACATGTCCATGTTAAATACAACATTAATATGTCCATGTCAAGTTCGTATGTGCATTTTTATTGGAAGGGCAAAAAAGTAAAAAATCCCATTGTTATGTTAATGTCTAGTTTTCGCAGGGCATTTTTAATGAGAGTGAATAGTGCAAAGACATTTTTGATGATTATGTTTCTTTTTGGGGCATTTGTTATAATTTTCTCTTACATAAAGTTGGGTTTTAAAGGTAATAGTCAACAAAATTTTGTAAAGGTTAAAATCCATGAAATGTCTGTAAATAATTTTTAAACCAAAAAATTAAATACAAAATAAAAAAATAGAACAAAATAGTGTCAAAAAGTGATTTAGTAAAAGTTAGAGTCCATGGAATAACTAAAAATAACTTTTTTTAACCAAAACTAATATTAAAAATATAAAAATTACCAATAATTATCTCATGATGGAGTCAAAAGGTTTATTTAGTGAGATTATCATTTATGAAATGATTCAAAATTAACTTTTGACAAAAAATATATGAAAGAATGACTACAATAGTCCAATATCATCAACTAATTACTAAAATAGTCTTTTTTCACCTTTCAAATTTTAAAATGTGCGTAAATGTCTTAAAATTTCCTCTGAGATGTTTTTATTATGAAAATGCCATTCTAAATAATATTTTTTTTATTATAAAAATTCCTTTATAATATTAGTTTAAAAAAAAAGAAAAACGAAATTTTTTTTAAAAAAAATCCTAAAACTAAAAGTTGAAATCCTAAATCCTAATTTTTTTTCTTCTTCTCTTCTTCTTTTCTCTCTCTGTCGTCAACTATTCTTCTTCATCTATCCACTGTCATCATCCACCGTCGTCCCTTCTTCTTCTCTCTTTGTCATCGCCCTCCGCTGTCTCTTCTTCTCCGCCGCTCTCCTATTCTTCTTCTCTCCGCCGTGACTTCTTCTCTTCTTCTCTAATTTTTTCCGTGACTTCTCTCGTTCATCTTATCTGCATTAAGTATTTGGGTAAGTTTGCTTCTTTTGAATTTGTGTTGGATTTTGTTACTAATGCTTGATTTTGTGAATTTTTTGGATGATTGTTTTTGTTATTTCGTTTAATATGTGTTGACTTTTAAACTGATTGTCATTCTTCTCTGATTTCGTTGTTATTTTGCTACTTTCAGTGTTACTCCTTTGTTATTAACCAAAGTTTTGTAGGGTTGTGTACATGACTAAATTTCTGAAGTTTCGTAGGTTTATTACAAAGGTTATGTAGGTTTATTACTAAATGTGTAACAAGTTGTATCTGTGAGAAAATAGTTTTTCGTGAACTACTTATGTAGGTTTATGAAACTGTTATGTATGTTTTCTGGAAATCTTTTTGGTTGTCTGATATGAAATGTAGGTTTTGTTGGTGGTTTTGTTGGTTTATTGAAATGCTTATAACGAGTTTTACTGTGTGTTGCAGAGCAGTGAAGGATTATCTTTTTGGGATGGTGAAAAAGAGACAGCAACGAAAAAGATAACTCTTCCTGACAAAGAATAGAAGAAACCAATGATGGTTTTGACTAAGAAAAATAAGCCGCATAAGGAGATGGCGAGTGCAGGTGTTTCTCTAAGTTATAAATCATTTTGTTTAATGTAGGTTTTTATTTCTTTTGTTGTAGGTTTTATTTATTTTGTGTGTTTTAGGTTTTATTTCATGTGTGGTAGGTCTTATTTCATGTTTTATAGGTTTATAACAAATTCTTTTCATTGCAGAAGAAGATGTTGATATGAATATTTGCTTACGAGATTTTGTGACTGAAAAACGCAAAGAAATGTGAAATCTGGAATAAATAACACCAATAAGAGCGCTATCATGAAGATGTTGGAAGCTTTGACCGCCAAGATTAAAAGGGCTGAGAAGAAAAACGCTGAACATTTAGGGACATTGAAAACCGAGATGATTTGTGAGATAATCAGTTTGAAGAAAGATGTGAATGACCAGTTTTCTGGCATTGGTTGATGAGACATTTCTCACTTGTGCTTGATGTTCATTTATAGGTTGAACGTCGTAGTTTCTAGCTTTTTCAATTCGTCCCTATATGAACAAAACAATAAGTTTATCAATTAAACCTACAATACAGAAATATAAACCTACATTCCAAACAGTAAACCTACAAAACTTATCCGTAAACCTACAAAATAAAAAAGTAAACATACGTAGATGACCTTTAGCACTTTCTCAACTCCAGATGTAAGAGTTGTTGTCAATAGACTAGCATTCTCCTCCTCGTTGTGAACCACATTTTCAACATAGATCTTATTGAATCAATAAGTTGCACAATGAGATAAGTTCTTGCTTCACTAAGACATGATTTATTCAACATGATGTTTTTGCCCCCACGATATTTATCTACATAAAAAAAGTCATCGATTATCCTCATCCCTCTATTCTCCATAAATTAATTGAAGTTGATACATCTCAAGACATTCAACACAAGCTCAAAGGGTTATAACTTGAATTGAAAAGGTGGAAAATGATGAAAATCGCTGCAGACGGTGTCGTTGGTTAGTTGCAGAAGAAGATAGGTGTGTATTAATTTTGGGGTAAAATAGTCTTTTCACATCCTAGGGCAAATATATGTAAAAGATACAAATGGCTCCATAATAAACCTACAACACTTAAACGGCAAACCTACAATTTAGAAGAACTAAGTAATATGATAACTAGACAACGACAAAATGGTTAAACCTACATGACGTAAATGTAAACCTTCAATTGGGAGAAGGATGTCTTACACATATATAAGCTAGACAAAGACACAATAAATTTACAACAAAGACAACAGAAAAACCTACAACAAGAAATCATAAAACCTACAACTAATGAAAGAAATATCCGCATAGCAGGATGACTAATTCTAGAAAAAAAAATCAATCCTACAAAACCTACAATGTCTAATAAATAAACCTACAACAAAGACAACAGAAAAACCTACAACAAAGACATGATTTATTCAACATGATGTTTTTGCCCCCACGATATTTATCTACATAAAAAAAGTCATTGATTATCCTCATCCCTCTATTCTCCATAAATTAATTGAAGTTGATACATCTCAAGACATTCAACACAAGCTCAAAGGGTTATAACTTGAATTGAAAAGGTGGAAAATGATGAAAATCGCTGCAGACGGTGTCGTTGGTTAGTTGCAGAAGAAGATAGGTGTGTATTAATTTTGGGGTAAAATAGTCTTTTCACATCCTAGGGAAAATATATGTAAAAGATACAAATGGCTCCACAATAAACTTACAACACTTAAACGGCAAACCTACAATTTAGAAGAACTAAGTAATATGATAACTAAACAACGACAAAGTGGTTAAACCTACATGACGTAAATGTAAACCTTCAATTGGGAGAAGGATGTCTTACACATGTATAAGCTACACAAAGACACAATAAATTTACAACAAAGACAACAGAAAAACCTACAACAAGAAATCATAAAACCTACAACAAATGAAAGAAAAACCCGCATAGCAGGATGACTAATTCTAGAAAAAAAAATCAATCCTACAAAACCTACAATATCTAATAAATAAACCTACAACAAAGACAACAGAAAAACCTACAACAAAGAAAAATATAACTTACAACAAACAAAAGAAAAACCTACATAACCGAAGAACTAATTCTAGAAAAAAGCAGAAATGAGTCAAATAAAACTTACAATGACTGATAAATAAACCTACAACAAAGACCACGGAAAAACCTACAACAAAGAATAATAAAACCTACAACAAAAGAAAGAAAAACCTAAATAACAGAAGAACTTATTTGAGAAAAACGAGAAATCTATCGTACAAAACCTACAATGAATGATAAATAAACCTACAACAAAGAAAACAAAAAAATCTACGACACAGAATCATAAAACCTACAACAAATAAATAACAAAACTTACAAAACGGAAACCTTTACCGACAACAGAGCCAAAAATAAACCTACATAACAAGAAAATTGAAGGAAAAACCTACAAAACCAGGAGGTTTTGATGATAAACCTACATAACATAACCAAGAAAATATAACTTGTAAACCTACACAACATAAGACACTTAAACCTACAACAAAGAAAAACAAAAACCTACAACACTTGACAACAAAACCTACAACACTATAGAAGATTTCATAGGTTTTCTGTCTACTGACGTAGAATTTCTCATTAATACAAATCAGTTTTTCAGGGGTGAACCATATAATATGCTGCGTATTTGAATATATTTTGAAAGTAGAGATATGTATTCTGTTTAGGTTATAGACCGGATTATTCACATGTATCTCGAATTTAGGAATGATTTCTAAGAAAGAAAATGTTCTCTGAAAAATATATCTGGTCTGTAAATTTAAAACTATTCAATATATTAAGGTGCTGTTCTTTTCCTCATCTAGAAACTTTATATGAATGATCCGTTTAGATGATGTGTTTGGAAGATGCGTTTGGATGAAGTTATGTTCCTTAGTGCATTTGTATAAATTAGTTGGATGTAGCTTGTAACAAAATGACTAACAAGGAAATGCTTTGTGTTAAATTGTCATTTTATGATATAAATTATATTTAAAATTACATAAGTATCAAAATATTTTTAAAATAACTAATAAAAATTTATATTAATTACATAGTTAAATTTTATTAAATCCTTATTTTACAAAAGTTTAAAATATTATTATTAAACATTTTAATACATAAAAACAACAAATACTCATACATTTCAATATATAAAAACATACAAAAAATTTCAAAAATATAGAAAAAAATTTAAAAGAAGAGAGAGAGTGAAAAAGAGGAGAGATAGTAAAAATAAGGAGAGAGAGTAAAAAAAGGAGAAAGAATAAAAACAAGAGAGAGTAAAAAAGAGGAGGGAGAGTAAAAAGAAGAGAGAGAGTAAAAAAGTAGAGAAAGAGAGAGTAAAAAATAGAAGAGAGATTAAAAAGAGGAGAGAGAGTGAAAATGAGGAGAGAGAGTAAAAAAGATGAGAGAGTAAAAATGAGGAGAGATAGTAAAAATGAGGAGAGAGAGTTAAAAAGAGGAGAAATAGTAAAAAAGAGAAGAGAGAATAAAAAAAGAAAGAGAGTAAAAATAAGGAGAGAGAGTAAAAGAGAGGAGAGAATGAAAATAAGGAGACGGAGTAAAAATGAGGAGAGAAAATTTAGAAATAAGGAGAGAGAGTAAAAGAAATGAGAGAGGGTAAAATGAGAAGAGAAAAAAAAATAAAAAGAGAAAAAAGAAAGATAAAAATATAAAGATATTTTGGTCTTTTACAAATTTTTACAAGTCCATCTCCATCCAAATGCACCATCCAAATTTATCTGAAAATTTTTAAAATTTCTGATGAATTTACTAAATTCATCCAAATCTTAATGAGATACTTAAATATGTCTAATGTGTCAAAAGAACAATATTTTTCATTTCCACATCTCGATGGCAAAAAAAACAGCACCTATATTTATGTAGCAAACATTCTCTTAATTTTATAAAAATTTCACTACTCTATTAATATATTTGTCTAACTATAGATTAATATTTGTAAAAGTAGATTTGTTTCAATAATAGTTTAATCTTTTAGGTATAAATTAAATATGTTTTTTATATTAACATTGGACCACAAAGAGGAAACTTATCTTTCAGAAAGATTAAAACTAGGGTCAATTGTAAAAATGTTCCGAAAAAGAAAACATTTATCATTTCCCTTATTTATTGGACATTTTCAAAAAATACCTTTTATTATGGAAAAATAACCAAAATACCCTTAAATTATTTTATTTTTATTTTTCAAACTTTTTTTCTACCAAATATTTTTCCCAGCTGAAAAAAAATTCCCACAAAAAAGTTTCCCACAGAAAAAATTATGTTCCCGCCAAAAAAAATTTTCTCTTAATATTTTTCCAACAAAGTTCTTATAAGAGAATTTATAAATTTTCTTATAAGAGATCTTAAAATTTATAAGGCATTATAAGAGAACTTATAAAGTTTTTAAAATTTGATGATAGATGTTATTAAATTTATAAGGATTTATAAAAGAGCTTATAAAATTTATAAAGTTTCTTATAAATTTATAAGATGTTTATAAAAAATTTGTAAGGTGTTTAAAATTTTATAAATTGTTTATAAAAATTTATAAAATGTTTATAAAAAAATTTTAAAGCTTTATAAGCCAACTTGTTTTGGCGGGAAATATTATTTCTTTGGCGGAATTTTTTTTATAAAATTATTTTTGCGGAGATTTTTTTTTACGGAAAAATTATTTTTGTGAAAGAAAATTATAAAAAACATTCAAGGATATTTTTTTCATTTTTTAATTAGTGAAAAGTATTTTGAAAAGATAAATTTCAAAGGACATTTTTACAAACAAGTATAGTAAAAAAGATATTTCTTAAAATTTCTCTTAAAACATGGAGTTCATGAATCTTGACTGTATTTTCTAAACATAGGTTACTGAAAGTAATATATTAAATTAGAATAGTTGGCATACTCTTTATTCTTGTCAAGACTAAAATTCTAACTTTTTATATGATAAAATTATCATTTTCTATATATACTAAAAAGATAAAATACATTAGTGGAAAAAAATCTATATTTTTAAAAGTACTAGAAAATAAAACCACACATTACCAGCGCTATATCTCATATCTATAAAAAAGTATTATGATATGTTGACTTATATTATTATATATAATACAATAAGTCAATTGTTGATTTTTTAAAAATATCTAACATTTAAGATATAATAAATCGATGATTTTTATTAAAACAATATATATATATATATATTGAAAATATGTACATATATAAATTAATAAACATCTTTTAGAAATAAAATAATTACTTTGAAAATAATGTAAAAGATAATGAAAATAGTTAAAAATTACAAATATTGTTAGCTTTTAATTGAAATACACTACGATTCTAACTTATATTATTACATATATATATATATATATTAAATAATACAAAAAACAAATCGTTAATAACATGTAATCCTCCTAATTATCTAATATCTTAAGACATAATACATAGATATTTTTACACATTAATTTTAAAATAACAAATAAAAAATGATGAAAGAGAAGTTACAATGAAAAAATCACATATAAAATATAATATTTTTCAAATATAACTTCCAATAAAAGAGAAGTTGTAACTTTTTAAATTGAATCAACTAAATAATAAAAGATAAAAATTTAAAAATGAGAAGTTATCATGAAAAGACATAGTAACGGAATGCTTGAGGATGATTCTTCATATTGCGATTTTGAAATAATATTAATGCATGATCCAAATTTTCTTAATACAACCAATATAAACTGCTTTCAAATTATAAGCATCAAAGTTTCAATATATAATTGATAAGTAAACAAAATCATTATAAATATATCTATTTTTTGAAAAGAAAATATTAGGAATTTTCATTAAATGTTTAATTTTTTTTTTAAAAAAGTTGTTCCATTGAAATCATCACTCCAAATGTCTTTGCTTAAATTAATAATAACATGTATTTCTCTTATTTTAAAATTAAGATTTTATTAAATATTTTTAAAAGTATAAAATAACAAAACTCAACATAACACAATTATGAACTCATCAAAATTAAAAATATAAAATAACGACATTTAGTAAAACACAATTCTTGATTCAACAAAAACAATTGTGAAAATAGATTTCAAAAGTGGATATAAATAGGTTCTATAATGTGTGATTGAAAAGATGTTATAAGAAGTCACAACTGTATATTACATGTGTATAATGAAAAGAGACAATGAAAAATTACAAATAAATAGTCACAACCTTATAAAATAAACCATAATAATTTTAGTTATATATAATATATTTATCTATACATGAAAATACACAATTGTACATTGTCTTTATCGAAATCATAACTTACGTGAGTTAAATATCAATTGCAGTTATATTTTTTTGTGTTTTGTAATTTTATTGAAAAATTATCTTATACATGTAATCAAACATAAAACTAAAGAATTTTATATATTTGTTTAAATATTTCTGCGAAAATCAAAAATCAAAAACTCAAAAATAATTCAATAGCTAAACTCAAATTCTAAATTCGATATAAATAAATTTTAATAGCGTGATTATAAAGAAATATATCTATTAATGTAAAGATATAATGAAAAGAGATAACTGTAAATTGTGTTTATCCATTATTTAATAATATTAGTAAAATACACAACCATAGAAATCATATTTTAATGATTAAATAGTTACATTTAAAAGTATTATCGATAAAAAAAATATCATGACTGAAACTTACAAATAAAAAGATGCATCCGTAAAATGTCTTTTTGAATTATTTTTTATTATAAAATGATGAATTCAGTAAAATAATCTAAAAAGGATAGAGTAGTTACACTCATTATAGCCTAACCGATATGAATTCATCAAAATCCTAAAATAAATCAATAATTAAATTCCAAATTCTAAAGAGACTATATATTGATTTTAAAAGGTTCGATCATGAAGAAATGTAGTCCTTCATGAAATGATATAATTCAAAGACACAACCTAAAATTGTAGATACGTATGAAAAATACAACCGTAGATTGTCTTTAATGAGTATACGAGTAATAATATAAATGCAAAATATCTTCTTTTTTTTAAACTAGTTTTGCTTTAAAGTAATAAATTTTGTAAGATAATTAAAAAATATAGAATAATGACACTCGTTATAACTCAATTTATATGATATTCATCGTCAATGAACATTTTTTAAAATTTTGTAAAATATGTTTGAAAAGATAAAATAAAAAAACTCAATAAAACATAATTCTCGATTAATCGAAACTAAACTAATAGAACAACAACACTCACTAGGAGGACTCAACCATGGTATAAGCCACATAAGCCATAGCTTAGGGTCTATATATATTAGGGTCCAAAAATTTTTAGAGTTTACAGCCACCAGCCAAAAAGAGTCCCTGACATCAAACCGAAGGCATCCGTGGCAAAGAATGCAATAAAAAATTCTGTAGAATTAATAGATTTGTGGCAAAGAAGATTATCAGCTTTGAATATAATCATAAAGTTGAAAGTACCAAATATTCCTAGAGGCATACCATCAGAAAAGGTTGTAGTTACTAAGATCCAAAATTTAAAAAAATAATAGAATTTTATAGTAATTAAGGCCAAAATTTGTAGACTTTATAAAAGCTTTTAGTAATTATGGCCAAGAATTTTGGAGTTTATTGAGTTTTTAGTAAATCAGGCCAAAATCTCTTTATTATCTTTATGAGTTTGAAAATTTGGTTTTAATAGTATTTGATTATATAATTTCATCCTCTTACTTTGAAGATTTTTTTACACCTAATAAATAGAAATAGTTTATGCAAGTGGTCTTTACTCTAGTGGCAGGGGTAAGTCCACTAAATGGCAGGCGCACTTGCACATCCTGGGATCGAGTCGCGCCGCCTGCATTATGCAGGAAATTGGCTACTGGGCCGGCCAGTTGTGGCCCAAAAAAAAAAATAGTTTATACTCTATGAGGACATATTGGAAGCGAATTGTTTACTAAAAAAAATTGAATATGGCCTTCTATAACATCAGATTAGCTCTACTCACTAGAACACAATTCTTGATTGAATAAATCCAATTATGAATATAGATTTCCAAAGTGGGTATAAATAGATTTCAAAAAGTGTGATAAAAAATATCATGAAAAGTCACAATCATATATTGCATATAAAGACATTTGTTGGAGAAAAATGCATTTATTCTTAATGAGAACTTACAAATAAATAAACATTACTATATATGAAAGAATATGAATAAAAATATACAATTGAAACTTAGTATGGATAGTCACAACCATATAAAACATAACTACACAAATATATGTATAGAAAGACACGATTGAAAATACACAACTGTACATCGCATTTTATTGAGATTGTTATTGTTATATAGGTTATAAATAAAACTAGTGTCAATTATTATTTTAATTGATACAAAGTCATATTTATTAATATCAATTAACCTAATTGATACTAATTTATATGTATCAATTTTTAGACTGAAGAAAATTAACATCATTTTCTTATTGATGTCAAAATGTTGATTAGATACATTATTTGCTCAATTTTATTTAACTGATGTAAAAGAGGCAATAATAGTATCATTTATTTTAAATGATATTAAATCACATAAAATGTGTCATTTGTAAATAAATGATTTTGTATTGTACCGTTTACTTATATGATATAATATTACTCATATTTGTAGTGTACTTATATTATATAGAAAAGAATTGTACTAGACCATTTAGAAAATATTAGACTTCGTAGAAGCTATAAATTTACATCAATTAAATAAATAATTATCTAATTAATATTTTTGCGTCAATTAAAAAATAATGTTAACTTGGTTTCAATTTTGAAACTGATACATATAAATTATTTAATGTCAATTTAATTAACTGATCCCAATAAATTTTTGATTTTGTATCAAATATTGATAAAAACTAGATAAGAATTATATTTAGAATTATCTAAGAAACAATACATTCCAAAACGACTAATATTATTAATACAAGTGACAAGTAACACAAATTATACATAAGATATTATCAAAATTAGTTGATTTATTTTAAACAATAAGATATTATCAAAAATAATTGATTTATTGTATCGCCTAGGTTGGCATTTCCATAACATTGGGATCTACATGGTAAAATCTAGTTATTAGACGGCAAAAAATGTACAACAGCACACGACAAGCTTATACAGTCCCTATATACAAGATTTACAGACTAAGGCATGGCAAATCCAAGCACAACAGAAGCTAAAGTATTTTATTTGGCAAGTGTTGTTAGACCAACTAGCTGTCAAAATAAAATTCATGCGTCATGGTAATAAATGCGATGCTAGTTGTGATAATTGAGGAGTAGAAGCAGAAACTATTAACCGTGTACTTTTTGAATGTCCTCCTATCATCCAGGTTTGGGCGTTGTCGAAAATTCTAGCATGACTAAATTTTCCGGTTCCTCTGTTTACTTACGTTTTGATTTTTTATTTTATTTTGGAGAACACCGAAGGATGAAGGCTAAAGAAGTTTTCCATGGCTGTTATGGTTTATCTGGAAAGTAAGAAATGACAAAGCATTCACAAATAAATTGCAGGATTTACAGTCATTACTTATACGAGCTGGAGCAGAAGCAGAGCTCTAGCGTCCTCTCAACAAGATATGAAAATGAAAGGACACGTGATAGTAGATAATGTATCCTCACAAGGAAGTTTGATCCAATATTCAATGGGTTCAGATGCATGGTAGACGCGTCGTGGAAGAAATCCGATCCTTATTCACGCTTAGGATGGTATTGTTTTTCTTTTGACGATGAGAAAGTTCATATGGAAGGGCAATGTATTCGACGAAGTCTGTTTTCTCTTTATTCAAAATTTGAGGCCCTTCTGTGGGCTATAGAGTATATTTCTTCACTAGAATATCAGAGGTCAAATTTCATGTGGATTGTTTAGAGTTGGTCAAGATGGTGGATGAGCCGCCCGAGAGGCCTGCATTTCTACCATATCTCACGGAGTTTTTTTTGCCTACAGAGCAGCTTTGCAGCTGTATCATATAAATTATATAAGGAAATGAGACTTTTGTAAATACATTATAATACACTAGGTCAATGTACATCATATATACTGTAAATCGTTCTCTCTAATAAACTTGATTCAACATCTTTATCTATATGGTATCAGAGCTTCCGACACCTACTGAGATCAAAATTTTTTAGCCGCCAATCCTCTCTTCAATTCCGATGGCTATGTCTCTGTTTCTTCTCCAGAAACCATCACCACGACCGAGAATGTGATGCTTCACAACATCAACATGACGAATTTCACGAAGCTGAATTCATCTAATTTTTTCATGTGGTCTCGTCAAGTTCATGCTCTCCTAGATGGATATGAACTTGCAGGTTATCTCAATGGTACAACCACATATCCTCCTCAGACTATGTCCACTGCGACAGGAACAACTCCGAATATGGCATACTCTGTATGGAAATGCCAGGACCGCCTCATCTATAGTGCATTTCTTGGAGCAATCACAAACTCTCTTCAACCCTTTCTCGCCACTACGACAACCTCTGCAGGCATTTGGAACACGCTCTATGCAACATATGCAAAGCCTAGGAAAGGCCATCTCAAACAATTAAAACACTAGATCAAAAATTGGACCAAGGGCTCCAAAACAATTGAGGAGTACTTCCAAAGATTGACTACTCGATTTGATCAACTTGCTTTACTGGGAAAACTTGTTGATCATGAAGACAAGGTTGAACACATCTTAGAAGGGCTTACAGATGAATACAAAGCAATTGTGGATCAAACTGAAGCTCGAGAGACAACACCATCTCTTACTAAATTACACGAGAAACTCATTAACCAGGAGTTAAGGGTCTTATCTCAGGTTACAGCTGTTGAAACGCTTCCGATGACAGTAAATGTTGCTATGTATCATGGTTCAAATTAGTCCTCATATCCTCACAATCAACAACGATCAAATTCCAGAAACAACTGGCAGAATCATGAACAAAATCCTTCACAGCAAGATCAACGTCAGACTCGAGGGTATCAAGGAAAATGTCAAATATGTGGGGTGTTTGGACACAGTGCTCGGAAGTGCCCTCAGTTTGTGTCAGTTCAGAATCAACAACAGCCTGCATCACCTGCTCATGTTTTGTGGCAACTGCGTGCGAGCATTGCCGCTACACAACTGTATGATCCTAACTACTGGGTTGTTGATAGAGGGGCTACACATCACTTGACAACTGATCTTAGTAACATGTCTCTTCATCAGCCTTACAATGGTGGTGAAGAAGTGGTGACTCCTAATGGCTCTGCAATGCCGATCTCTCATACTGATTCAACTTTGCTTCCTACTCCCACTAAACCATTGCATCTCTCTGATATTCTTTATGTTCCATCAGCTCATAAGAATCTCATATTAGTACATCAGTTGTGTAATACTAATCAAGTGTCTGTGGAGTTTTTCTCATCTTCTTTTCAGGTGAAGGATCTCAAAATGGGGGCCCAGTTACTCCAAGACAAGGCTGAGCATGAGTTGTATTTGTGGCTGAGATTACGATCACATGTTCAAGCATTCTCTGCCTCACCATCACCAAAAACAACTCTCTCTACATGGCATTCCTGATTGGTTCATCCATCGTTATCTACACTTAAAGCTATTGTTTCCAGATTTTTGTTACCCATTTTTAATTCTATGCAAACATAGTTTCATTGTTCTGATTTTTATTTTAATAAAGCTCATAAACTCATTTTTTTTCACTACCTCAATCACTTCTACTCGTCCTCTTAGTATCTATTTTCTGATGTCGGGACCTCACCCACACTATCCATCAATAACCACAAATACTACCTTATATTCGTTGACCATTACTCAAGATATACCTGGCTATTTCCCCTAAAACAAAAATCTCAAGTCCACCAAACACTCACTACCTTCAAAGCTCTTGTTGAGAATCGGTTTCAAACCAAGATAGGTAATGTATTCTGATAATGGAGGGGAGTATGTTGCACTTCAACAGTATCTTGCTACCTATGCCATCTCTCACATGACAACACCACCACATACACCAGAACATAACGGTGTGTCTGAGCGCAAGCACCGTTACATTGTTGAAACAGGACTCTCTCTTCTAAGCATGGCATCACTACCACTTTTGTATTGGACATACGCTTTCTCTGCTGCAGTGTACCTTATAAATTGAATTTTATCACCAGTCATTCACGATATCTCACCCTATGCTCGTATATTCCAACAAAAACCAAATTACCTGAAACTGAGAGTATTTGGTTACTTGTGCTATCTGTGGCTTCGTCCATACACGATGAACAAGCTTGATTCATGATCCATGCCTTGTGTCCCCTTGGGATACTCGCTGACACAATCGGCATATCTATGCCTTGATCCAACCAGTAATCGCTTGTACACGTCTCGACATGTTCAGTTTGCAGAGGTCATATTTCCCTTTGTACAATTGTCGGCTACAACCAAAACCACTGTCGTTGAATCTACTCAGCCAGTCCATGAATCTACCGCCATAGCCATACCCGTCCGGTTACCAATACAACTCAGCTCGACCTCAGCGGAGTTGCCTTCGTCTTCTGATTCCTCACCTGTTGAAGACTCACCATCAATGCCACCGGTGAATTTGACTCCACAGTCTCCGATATCGTCATCTCTGTCACGCAACACAACGACATCAGGTAATGGGCCAGATTTAGCAAATTTGGCCCATACTAATGAAATTTCTGAAACAGGCCCACGACAATCATCAAATGAACACGGCCCAATACACACAGCTTCTCCTGCTATAATGTCACAATCGGAATCCTTACACCAACTCAAAACCGTACAATCTGCATCACCAAAAATTGCTAGCAACATACACCCAATGCGAACGCGAGGAAAGAATCGATTGTCAAGCCGACACAAAAGCTCAATCTATCGGCTGTTGTTCAAGCTGCCAAAACTAAACCCAGAACCATCACACAGGCGCTAAGCGATCCCAATTGGTGAGCTGCTTGTACAGATAAAGTCAATGCAGAGATTAAGAATTATACCTTTGATCTCGTGCCTCCACATCCTTCACATAATGTAATTGACACCAAGTGGATTTTCACCTTAAAGTACAGTCTCAATGGTACACTATCACGCCATAAAGCACGCATGGTGGCAAGAGGTTTCAATCAAGAGTATGGGAAAGATTACGCTAAGATATTCAGTCCGGTGGTGAAGTCCACGACAATCCGTCTAGTTCTCCAAATTGTAGTCAGTAAGGATTGGATAATTATACAGCTAGATGTGAGTAATGCATTTTTGCAAGGGATGTTATTTGATGAGGTTTATGTCAAACAACCACCCGGCTTTGTCGACAACGATCTACCTCATCATGTTTGCAACCTTCGCAAAGCATTGTATGGCCTCAAACAGGCACTACGTGCTTGGTATGACGAACTTAAACAATATCTTGTCAACTGGATTTTAGAATCTCTTGCAGATGCATCAGTTTTTGTCTATCATCAAGATGATTTGTTGGTCTATGTTTTGGTCTACGTAGACGACATTGTTGTTACTAGCAGTCACTCTTATTTTGTAACTCACTGCATCAAACTTCTAGGCCCACGGTTCTCAATAAAAGATATGGGAGAACTCAGTTATTTTTTAGGTGTGGAGGTACACGAACAAAGAAAGGACTTCACATAATGCAATGCAAGTATATCACAGACCTTCTCACACGTACAAACATGATGGAAGCGAAACTTGTGCCTACACCAACGACTCCAACACCAAAGGTGACACTCATGTCTGGTTCTCCACAACAAGATCCAAAAGAATATCGACAAGTTGTTGGAAGCTTGTAGTACTTGTCTCTCACACGGCCAGATGTTTCCTATGCTAGGAATAAATTATCCCAATATATGCACCAACCGATTGACACGCACTGGAATGCTGTGAAACGAGTTCTCAGGTATCTTGCTAGTACACTTACTCATGGAGTCTTTATTCCTGCAAACTCTCCACTCTCTTTGCATGCATTTTCAGATGCAGACTGGACAAGAGATACTGATGATTTTGTATCCACCCATGTATATGTGGTGTATCTAGGAAAAAAACCAATTTCATGGTCATCTGAGAAACAGAATGGGGTTGCCCGGTCATCAACCAAGGCTGAATATCGAGCTGTAGCGAACACAACATCCGAGGTACATTGGATTTGTTCTTACTGACAGAATTACACATTCAACCTCAATCAGCCGTCGTGATCTATTGTGATAACATTGGTGCCACTTATCTATGTGCAAACCTGATGTTTCATTCTCGAATGAAGCATATCACGTTGGACTACCACTTTTTAAGAGGCAGCATTCAGTCAGATGCTTTACGGGTTACACATGTCTCCACACGTGACAGCTAGTTGATGCTCTCACGAAATCACTTTCCAAACAACGATTTCAAGAACTAATGGACAAGATTGGAGTTACACATGTACCTCCATCTTAAGGGGGTGTATAAGAGTATATAAGGATAGAAGACTTTGTAAATACATTATGATATACTAGGTCAATGTACATCATATATATTGTAAATCGTTCTCTCTAATAAACTTGATTCAGCATCTTTATATATATATATATATATCTCCAAGATTCTGCGTGCTCTCAATCACAAAGTCAACCTCATTGCCCACGAAGATAAAAGTCTAACTTGAAGTCATGTTTTGTTGCAAACTGTTCCCACTTTTGGGACCCTTTTTAAAAAAAATTTGATTAAATATGTTGACAACAATAATAATAATAATAATAATAATAATAATAATAATAATAATAATAATAATAATAATAATAATAATAATAATAACACGACATATTTGTGACACAGGGTTTCTCGTTCTTTTATTTTTGGTTAAAGTGCAGGGTTTTTCATTTTTTGTAAAACACAAACTCAACTTTCATTAATACTCAATTATTCATAAGGTTTTTTTTCCAAATCCACAAGGGATACAATCCAATTAGGTGAACACACACTTAACAAAAGCAGAGTACACGACTCTAGAAACAAACACAGAGATTCTTATTCTGGTCAATAATTTCTTTTGTATGAAATTTTTTTAAAATGCAAGAGAATAAATAAAAAACAAAAAAAGGTAGCCAATTGGGTTGCGCTTATTGATCAAGATCCATTTATAGAGTTTATGGGATTTGTACAAAGTATATATAATCAAGAATAATCAAGAATAATTTGGGGTTTGTACAAGAATTGAACTATACCAAAAGTGGTCCGGGGGATGGTTCAAAGAGTCTACAATTAAGAAAAGAGTTTTGTGAGATTTGCACAAAATGTGAACAATCAAAAATTATCAAGAGTGTTTGTACAAGTCAAATCGGGTCTAAGCTAGATGGGTCAACATAATAAATTGTCAAAGCCCACGAAGAGCACCTCATGACCGTTGGAGGCACTCCCTTCATCAATCTGACCGTTGGAGAGAAGAGCTACACGTGACCCTTGGGCTTTTCGTCAATACCAAGGAACAATGTGATGTCGCTTTCTCCTTTGTGTCAATCCCGAAGAGAGACACGCTCCGTCCCTTTTGTGTGGCTAGGTTCAGATGTTTCTTTATATTATTTATAAGTATATAAATATACACTCCTCTCTTGTAACTCAACACACGAAAATATCAATGAAATCTCTTTACACAAAAACCTTCTCTCTCTCAAATGCACTCGGATTTTCTTCAATCTTTCTCTCTTAGTCTTAAATTCTAACATGGTATCAGAGCATTAAGCTCCTATTCGTGATTCTCCATCTCTAATCTCCAAATCTCTAAGCTTCTATTCTCTCATTCTCCGTTCTCTCTCCGAATTCTCTCATTCTCCGATTTCTCTCTTTCTCCGGTTTCTCTCTCTATTCTCTGTTTGCCGTTTCTTCAAATCTTCTCAATCTCTCTTTAATCTTTGTCTCAATTTTCTTCTACTTTTCTTTCTTGAAAACTCTCCATGGATCCCAAAAGAATGGTGATTCTCGTGGTCCTTAAGGGACCAAACTATGTCTTGTGGGCAAGATGCGCAAAAATGATACTTTGTAGCCCAAGCTTGTGGAGCCATGTGGTGTCACCTCCTCCTCTACAAGATGATAAGGCTGAAGGAAGCAAGTTGGTTGCACTTGTTGAAGATGGAAAATGGTACTGAGAAGACCAAATGGTCACTACATCTCTTGAACCACAAATTCAAGAGTCTTATCTTTTTTGTGATACCGCAATGGAATTGTGGGATACCTTGAAGAACGTATTTGGAAATATCACCAACACTACTCGGGTTTTTAAAACAAGAAGGAGTTATGGAATCTCACTCAAGAAGATATGGAGTTCAATGCATTTTATGGAGAAAGGACAGCACTTTGGGCTGAGCTTGACATCTTGCAACTAATATACACAAATCTTGTGGTCCTCAATGAAAGGAGAGAACAAGACAAGGTGTTTGGGTTGCTTGTGGGTCTCACTCCTATTTACAATGACCTCATAAAGCACATCCTAAGGGCGGACAAGTTCCCAAAGATGGATGAGGTGTGTGCTCAAATCCAAAAGGAGCAAGGAAATCTCGGCTTGGTAGGTGGAAAGAAGGAGCTTCCTATGGCAAACAAGGCATCATACAAACGGATGACAAGAAGAGGCCAATGTATGAGCATTGCAAGAAGACTGGCCACACTAAGGACAAATGTTGGGTGCTTCATCCTTATCTCAAACCGGCCAAGTTCCAAAAGGATGCAAGAGCTAACCAAGCCTATGATGGGGAGGATGAACATGGCCAAGCAAGCTCTTCCCATCAAGGAGACAATGCAGCTAAGGAAGATGAAACCGCCATGGCATCAACCATAGGTGATGTGGTGAAGAAATCTGACTTGGATACACTCATGAAAGCTATCCTATCCCTCAAGTAATTCGGTATCACTTTTTTTACTAATAAACCATTTAAGGGCTTAGTTGTGGATTCGGGTGCTTCTCACCATATGATAAGAAATTCGGATTTGTTAAAGAATATTGAACCAGTCCTAGGTAATGTAGTAGTAGCAAATGGTGATAAAGTTACAATAAGAGCGTACGTAGCTTGAATTTTTTTGAAAAGAAATCCAAAGCGTTTTACATCCCAAAATTCACCTCTAATTTGTTGTCTGTTAAGCGTACCACTTCCGATTTAAATTGTTATGCTATCTTTGAGCCTAATAATGTTTGGTTTCAGGATATTGAGAGTGGAAAGCTCATTGGCAAAGGAGGAACCAAAGATGATCTCTATGAGCTTGAGGATTCTCCATCAAATACACCTATCTTTTCGCTATTTAGTTCTAATGTTGCTAGTTGTTTAAATTTGGTTTGGCATGCTAGACTAGGACACCCTCATTCTCGTGCCTTAGGTTTAATGTTGTCAAATGTTTCTTTTGATCATTTGAGTTGTGAAGCTTGTATTTTGGGTAAACATTGCAAAAGTGTGTTTCTAAAATCTAGTACTATTTATGAGAAGTGTTTTGATTTAATACATTCTGATGTGTGGACATCACCATGTACATCTAGAGATAATCTCAAGTATTTTGTGACCTTTATTGATGAAAATCGCAATATACTTGGATTACTCTATTACCATCTAAAGATTGAGTATATGATGCATTCTTGAATTTCCAAAATTATGTAACTAATCAATTCAATGCTAAAATAAAAGTACTAAGATCAGACAATGGAGGAGAATATACAAGCCACAAATTCAAAGATTACTTAAGAAAACATGGAATTGTGCATCAAACGAGTTGTACTTACACACCTCAACAAAATGCAAGAATAGACACCTTATGGAGGTAGCAAGGTCTATGATGTTCCACATGAAAGTTCTCAAACGGTATTAGGGAGATGTGGTATGACCGCATGCTATCTCATCAACCAAATTCCAACAGAAATTTTGGAAGACATATCACCATATAAGGTACTCAATAGCTCTAAACCATACAGTGAACATCTAAAAGTATTTGGGTGTGTGTGTTTTGTATTGATCCCAGGGGAACAAAGGAGCAAACTGGACGCAAAGAGTACCAAATGCATGTTTCTCGGATATTCAACTACCCAAAAGGGGTACAAGTGCTATGATCCAAGAAACAATCGTACTTATGTGTCTAGAGATGTGAAGTTTCTTGAGGATCAAAGCTACTTTGACAAAGGAGATTGTGAGGACTTGAAGAACCTTTCTAACTCAACATCGGATCGCATCGCAAGTCTCAGATTCATGCTAAACCATCTTGGTCAACCACCACAAATGGAGCAGCATGAAGAAGTGCATGAATCTCAACCAGAGGGGGAGGAAAATCATGTACCAGCTGAGTCACTCCATGACAACCAAGAGCCTTTACATGATCCGAATATGAATGAGGAGGAAACAATTCCGGAATAACACTCTATGGATGAAGTCTCTAGTGATAACAAAGAGGAGGACTCAATGAGTTCCATCAACCACCACCAGCCCCTCAACTAGTGCTTAGGAGAAGCACTAGGGTCCGAAAAGATCCATCCAATTGGTTAAAAACCCGGGTGTACTATAATAATGAAGCAACAGCACACCCTACACAAGCGGTTTGTTCTCTTGCCCTTGTACCACATGAACATGCTGTGTTTGTTGGCAAACTTGATCTTGAGCAGATTCCAAAGACCTGTGAAGAAGCTAAGGAAAGAAAAGAATGGTGTGATGCGGTTGAGGATGAAACGGATGCTATGGAAAGAAACCATACTTGGGATGAGTGCGATCTTCCAAAGGGCAAGAAAAGCATCAGCTCAAGATGGATTTTCACCGTAAAATATAAGAGCAATGGGGATATTGAACGTTACAAGGCTCTCTTATTAGCAAAAGATTTCACCCAAACCTATAGAGAGGATTACACTGACACCTTCGCACCCGTTGCAAAACTACACACGGTACATGTTGTATTGTCCTTAGCTACTAATTTGTCTTGGGATCTAATGGATGTCAAGACTGTCTTCCTTCAAGGTGAGCTTGAAGAAGAAGTATACATGCCCCCGCCTCCCGGTCTAGAAGCAAAGATCACGCCCGGAAAAGTTTTGTGGCTTAGAAAAGCAATCTATGGTCTCAAACAATCTCCTAGGGCGTGGTATCACAAGCTGAACATGACCTTGAGAGATAGGGGTTTTATGAGATCGGAAGCCAATCATACATTGTTCACACATCAAAGCTCAAAAGAGATGGTTGTGGTTCTTGTGTATGTGGATGACTTGATCATCTCCGGAGATGATAAGGACGGTATTTGCTCTACCAAATCTTATCTCAAATCTGTGTTTGATATTAAAGACTTTGGTGCAATAAATTACTTTCTAGGGATTAATGTGTGTCGCTCCATGGAGAGCCTCTTCTTATCTCAAAGGAAGTACATTCTTGATATATTGACTGAGACAGGAAAGATGGAGTCCAAGCCAGCCAAGACACCACTTGAAGATGGGTACAAAGGGAGAAAGATGATAAACCATTTGAAGATGCGTTCCTATACCGCCGTATAGTAGGAAAGCTTATCTACTTGACTATCACAAGGTCAAACCTTTGTTTTCCCATGAATCAATTAAGCTAACATATGCAAACGCCCACATTGTATCATTGGAGCATGGTGGATTGGATCCTACGGTATCTCAAGGGTAGCTTGGGAAAAGGAATTTGGATGGACAAGAATGACAATGTGGAGATTGTAGGCTATCGTGATGTGGATTGGGACGCAGATCATATTGATAGAAAATCAACAACCAGTTATTGCACCTTTGTTGGAGGGAACTTGGTAACATGGAAGACCCAAGAAGCAAAAGATTGTGTCTTGCTCAAGTGCGGAAGCGTAATATAGAGCAATGAGGAAGCTCGTCAATGAGTTGGCATGGCTAAAAGCACTTCTCAATGATCTTGGCATTGAATCAAAGGACCCTATCACAATGCATTGTGATAATCAAGCAGCCATCCATATAGCATCTAACTTGGTGTTCCATGAAAGAACCAAGCACATTGAAGTAGATTGTCACAAAGTAAGGGAGAAGATGATAGAAGGTGTGATCTTATCGTGCTTCACAAGAAGTGAAGATCAATTGGCATATATTTTCATTAAAGCTGCAAGTCTCAAGATATGTGATAGAATCTATCCTAAGCTTGGACTTGTGGATCTATCTCATCCTTGATCAAAGGTCCCCTCACTCATGGATTGTATACTCTTTTCCTTGTTGGAGTTTTGTCCCATGTGGTTTTCTCCATCTAAAGTTTTTAATGAGGTGTGATTCATGGGTCTTCCAAGTTCAACATACATTCCATGTGTGGTTGAACTTGAGGGGGAATATTGATCAAGACCCATTTATGGAATTTATGGAATTGATACAAAGTATGAACAATCAAGAATAATCAAGAATAACCCGGGGTTTTTACAAGAATTGGACAATACCAAAAGTGGCCCGGGGATGGTTCAAAGAGTCTACAATCAAGAAAAGGGTTTCGTGAGATTTGCACAAAATATGAACAATCAAGAATTATCAAGAGTGTCCGTACAAGTCAAATCGGATCCAAGCTAGATGGGTCAACATAATAAATTGTCAAAGCCCATGAAGAGCACCTCATGACCGTTGGAGACACTCCCTTCATCAATCCGACCGTTGGAGGGAAGAGACACACGTGACCCTTGTGCTTTTCGTCAAGACCAAGGAACAATGTGATGTCGCTTTCTCCTTTATGTCAATCCCGAAGAGAAACACGCTCCACCCCTTTTGTGTGGCTAGGTTTAGATGTTTCCTTACGTTATTTTTAGGTCTGTAAATGAGCACTCCTCTCTTCTAACCCAACACACAAAAATATCAATGAAATCTTTTTACACAAAAACTTTCTCTCTCTCAAATGCGTTCGGATTTTCTTCAATCTTTCTATCTTAGTCTTAAATTCTAACAGTGCTCAATACACATTATGAAACCCAACATAATTAATTAAAACAAAGCTATGTTAGTGGGCGTTTTGAGATCGTGTGGTAAAAATCTTTATCATCAAAATTACCAAGAAATATTATTCCAGGTAAATTTGTCTTTGTCTATCTGATTAGAAATATACCATGCATGACTAAAAGTGGGTAACTTGACCCGAAGCTAGGTCGGTTGAGTTTGTCAAGATTACCAGACTAGTCATTAACAAGTACATAAAATATTATATTATTTATTCTTCATTGTCAAAAGTCTTTTAGCAGTTTTGGAAATTCACTCAAAGTTATTGATGATCCACAAATGGTTGTATTGAGTCTTGATTCACATATATTCCGTGGACCATTTCCCCATTGGATTTGTTAGGTTTGTACTCATCTGCATCATATGTGGACTAGGTTTGAAGCATATTAAGCTTGATCAACAGCTTAACGGACCTGAAAAGGGCCGAGTTTGATATTAGCTTCGGGGCCATAAATAAGCCCATTTTACACTCATATTATACTGAATGAATCTAGACATACTTAAGTCTAGATTCATCCGCTAGAAGCTAGGTACTTAAGAATAATTAGCTTCTTCTTCTTTGATTGATTTGTTGTTGTAACCTATAACACAAGTAACAGAAAGAGTTAGTAAATTTCTAGGACAAAGATTTTGAAGAGAGATGTACTCACATTTGTGAGGAACTCTATAAACCTTTATCTTTGAATATGCTTATTTTACCTCATTCAAAATTGATATCGACCATTAGTTCTCAAGTCATAGATCTCCGATCTTCGTGAGCTGCAATTACAAGTGGTATCAGAGCATCAGGCTAAGCTGATTGGGAGAATCATAAAGAAACTATTGGAGCAAAAGTTGGAGAAGGATCGAAGGTTGATAAACTCAGATTAAAGAAGATTCAAAGATGAGAGGAGAATTACTGGATTGAATACTATCTCAGATAAGAATCTTATTCTATCAGAGATTTGAGAAGAAATCCAGAAGCGTGGAAACATATTGATTGCTCGCAAAACAGCACAAGAGAAAAAGGAGTTAACAGTTGATTCAAGAAAGACCAGAATCTACGATACAACTTCATAAGCATCGGAACAAATCATCAGACATTATCAAGATTCTCTTCTTCTAGGTTTACATTCATGAATCCAAGTTTCACAGTTGATAATTATGCAGGTTGTCAATCAGATATTGTTAAAGGATCGGAATGGAGGTAACTTCACGGAAGTTCAAAGTTGAGAAATTTGATGGAAAGGGAGATTTTGGTTTGTGGAAGTATAGAATGCTTGGGCAGTTTGATATTCATGGATTGTTAACGGTTCTAGAAAAAGATCATGAGGTAAAATGGGTTGTTGAGGAAGTTTTAGTGACAGACCAAGAAACAGGTAAAAAAATCAAGGTGGGTAAAGCACTGTCTAAAGATCCATTGTGGGAATCAAAAGATAAAAGAGCTAGGAGCTTGCTCAGTCAATATCTTGTTGATTCAGTTCTCAGGAAAGTTATGCATGATCCAACAGCATACAAGCAATGAAAAGCACTTGAATGAGATTACCAAAAAAAAACTAAAGCCAACAGAGTATATTTGAAAAGGCAATTTTCACTATACGGGATGGATGAAGAGAAAGCAATAGAATAAAATCTTGATGTATTTTTGAAGTTGATTGGTGATCTAGAGAGTTTGAAAGTGATTCTTCAGGATGAAGATTAAACAATTGCATTGCTTAATAGTCTTCCACCACCGTATGACCCATTAGTCCATATTTTACAATTTGGAAATGCTAAAGACACATTATTATTGATTGATGTAATAACGGGAGCCTTTGTGATGGAGTCAAATCCAAAACAGAAAGGTATGTTATACAAGAAGAAAAATGTGTCAGAAGGCTTGACAGTTGAAGGAAGAGGCAAATCAGAGAAAAGGAGCACCAAAGGTTCAAAAAAGCACAATAGCAGATCTAAGAGTAAAGGGAGGTCAAAGTCAAGACCAAGACAGAATGATGAGACTCGACCGTGTTGGACTTGTGGAGATACAAATCATTGGAAGCGTGATTGCCCACAAAGGAAGCAAGGAAAAATCCAAAGATTCGGTTATCAACACAGAAGAATCAGCTTACTTTATTAGTCTTGTCGCAACCTCAGAAGAATGGGTTATGGATTCAGGTTGCACCTTCCACATAACTCCAAAAAAGGAGTTAATTACAGATCTGGTCGAGTATGAGGGGAATAAAATCTACATGGGAAACGACACCTATTGCACAGTCAAAGGCATGGGAAAATTGATAATAGAAAATCTTGATGGCACGATAATCACACTAAAGGATGTGAGGTATGTTCCAGATATGAGTAGAAACCTAATCTCATATGGCCAACTTGAAGAAATGGGATGTTATTATCAAGAAAGTGACTTTATCGTTCAGTTCTACAAGAAAAATGGAGAGAAGTTCCTATAAGGCAAATATCGGAATGACCTCTATTACCTACAAGGCAGAATCAGAAACTCGGAAGTAAATACTGCAAAAATGAGTATTGATACTACAAAAAGATGGCACAGAAGGCTAGCTCATATGCGGAAACGATCAATGGAAACATTGGTCAAGAAAGGTCATTTGAAGAAGGAGGAAGTTAATGCTATGGGAAAGACTCACATACTTAGTTTTCAGAAATCTAAACACACGACAAAATGTACTTTAGAGTACATCCATTCAGACTTGTGGGGGTCACCAAATACTACACCTAGCATTTCAGGCTGTCAATACTTCATTATGTTCATTGATGACAACTCAAAAAGGTTTGGATTCAATTCCTTAAGAGGAAGAGTGGTGCATATGAGGCCTTTAAGGATTGGAAAACCTTGGTAAAAAAACAAACAGGAAATAGGATCAAATGCCTAAGAACAGACAATGGACTAAACAAACAGTTCGATGATTTATGTAAGGAAGCATGAATTAAAAGGCATAAAACATGGGCTTATACACCGAAGCAAAATGGAGTTTCAGAGAGAATGAATAGAACAATTATGAAAAAAAGTGAGGTGTATGTTATCTGAGTATGGCTTTGGAGATGAGTTTTGGGCATAGGCAGCTAAGGCGGCAGTATATTTAGTGAATAGATCACATGTAGCATCAATTAACTTTGATGTTCCGAAGAGGTTTGGTCAAATACAAAACCTGAGTATAACCATTTGAGAAGTTTCGGTTGTATGTCTTATGTTCAAACCATTCAAGACAAGATCAGTCCTAGAGCTATGAGAGGGGTCTTTATTGGTTATGGTAAAGAAACTAAGGGGTATAGAATTTGGCTGATTGAAGACGAGAAAGTGATTATAAGCAGAGATGTTATCTTTAATGAGGAAGAATTCTACAAAGATTATATATCTGAGAATCAGAAATCTAAGAATCAATCATCACAGAAAGAAAGGAAAGCACAGAAAAGGGTAACTTTCAGAGTTGATCTAGAACAAATTCTCGGAGAAGACTTCCAGGCAGAGAGGGTTACTGAATCAGGTGGAGAAAACCAAGAATACGTGCCAGAAACAGTCAGTGCTGATGAAAGTCAGAATAATACAGAAAGTGTAGAAGGAACAGAAAGTGAACAGACACCAGAGTTAGCAGACACATATCAAGGAACATCTCTAGATGAATATCTCCTAGCTCGTGACAGGCAGAGAATGACTATAAAGCTACCATCAAGGTTTGAAGAAGCAGACATTGTAGCTTATGCACTAGCAAGTTCAAAAATTATTGAAATTGATGAACCTAAGAGTTACTCAGAAGCAATGTTGAGTAAAGATAAAGGGAAGTGGGGAAAAGCATCTGATGAGGAAATTGATTCCCTCATCAGAAACAGCATGTGGACTTTAGTGGATAAACCAAATGATCAGAAGGTGATAGGATGCAAATGGTTATTCAAACTGAAACCTGGAATACCGTGATTGGAGAAACCTAGACATAAAGCTAGACTCGTAGCTAAAGGATACGCACAAGTTGAAAATATTGACTATAATGAAGTATTTGCACCTCTGCTTAAACATGTTTCTATTAGGTTACTACTTGCAACACTGACAAATTGGAACATGAAACTAGAGAAAATGGACGTTAAAAAATCTTTTTGCATGGAACTCTTCAAGAATCCATCTTCATGGAACTACCTGAGGGGTATATGGTTAAGGGAAAGGATAACATGGTATGTTCACAAAGGAAATCACTATACGGACTAAAGCAGTCTCCTAGAGAATTGAATCAGCGTTTTGATGACTTCATGATTACTCAAAGTTTAAAGAAAAGTGAATATGATTCATGCATGTATATCAAGGGTAATACATCAGAAGATATGATCTATCTCTAGTTGTATGTTGATGACATGTTGATAGCATCAACAAGGAAATCACAAATAAGTAAGCTAAAACGCTTACTAAGTTCTACATTTGAGATGAAGGATTTAGGACCATCAAGGAAAATCCTAGCTATGGATATAATCAGAAACAGAGAGAAGGGTCAACTAATCCTAAGTCAAGAAGATTACATAAAACAGATTATCAAGATTTATGGTTCAGACAAACTAAGTCTATTCAAACTCCTTTGGGATCACATTTCAAATTACAGAGTCTTACTGCTGAAAACAAAGAAATAGAAAGGAAGGGAATGGAAGACGTACCTTATATAAGTCTTGTGGGTAGCCTCATGTACGCTTGGTGGGATCCAGACCAGATCTTGTGTACTCCATTTTTGTGGTGAGTCGATTCATGTCAAGACCAGGAAGAACACATTGGTTAGCGACGAAATGGATACTTAAGTATCTAAAAGAAGCATCAAAGGTACATCTAACATTCATAAATGGCACAGACTTCAATATCAGAGGTTACTATGATGCATATTTTGCATCAGATTTAGATAGAAGACGATCTATTTCAGCCTATATATTCAGAGTTGGTAACAGTACAATTAGCTGGAGATCACGACTACAAAAGGTAGTTGCCCTATCAACTACAAAATCAGAATACATCTCATTATCAGAGGTAAGCAGGGAAGCAGTATGGTTACAAGGAATTTGTGAAGAACTCAAATTAAATCAAGGTCCAGTAGAAAACTACTACGATTCACAGAGTGTTATTCACTTAGCAATGAACAGAATGCATAGCGAGAGAACTAAACATATCCAGGTGAAGTACAACTACATAAGAGAAGTCATAAAGGACAATCGAGTCAAAGTTCTCCATATCCACACATCATTGAAGCCAACAAATATGTTAACAAAGATCATACCCGGAGAAACATTCACAGCGTGTTTACAGACTCTGAATATGGTTTAAGGTTGAGCCAGAGCTCAAGTTGAGATTTCACATGCTATCTTGGGAAGCAAAGTCTCGATTTCTAGCAAAGGCGAAAGGTCTTCATCAGAGGAAGGATCCCAAGGGTTTTGAGCTTCAAGCTCGAGACAAGATCTCGGCATGTATCTTTCAACATGCAAAGATCTTAGATTTGTTAAAACAGAACATGTTTCAACAGTGAAGAAGATAAAAAGGGTCGATTAGAGTTCTTGTTAGATGTCAAATCGTCAGAAGAAGTGAAAGGAGTTCTGATCAACTCAGAAACTAAGAAACGAGAGAGTAGAGAAGAGCGAAGGTCACTTACGATGTGTTTTGTTGACCGGATATGAAAGCGTAGCTAGCTATCATCAAGAACCAGGATCGGAATTCACAGGAGAAGAAGAGGGAGTGAAAGGTGGCTAGGGTTTATCGTTCAAACAGGATGAGCGACAAAGGTGGAGAGTGTTAGGTTTGTCACTCATCTGCATCACATATGGGCCAGGCTTTAAGCCCATTAAGCTTGATCAATAGCTTAACGATCTTGAAAGGGCCCGAGTTTGATAGCTTCTGGGCCATAAATAAGCTCATTTTACACTCAGATTATGCTGAATGAATCTAGACACACTTTAAGTCTAGATTCATCCGGTATAAGCTAGGTACTTAAGAACAATTAGCTTCTTTTTCTTCAATTGATCTGTTGTTGTAACCTGTAACACAAGTAACAGAAAGAGTTAGTGAATTTCCAGGAGAAATATCCTGAAGAGAGATGTACTCACATTTGTGAGGGTACTCTATAAACCTTTGTCTTTGAATGTGCTTATTTTACCTCATTCGAAAACGATATTGACCATTAGTTCTCATGTCATAGATCTCCGAACTTCGCGAGCTGCAATAATAGGATCTGCAAGTTTCGATCGTTAGATATTATAGATATATCCAACAATAGCTTCGATTCCTCAATATTTAAGGAATATTACTGATCATTTACTTGTGCTTAATCTGAAAAACAACAATTTCAGTGGAACTCTTCCTGATGTTTTTATTAATGCTACCAATTTACACACACTTGACATTAGCCACAACAACTTGGAGGGCAAATTTCCAAAATCCTTGATCAACTATAGAGCTATGGAATCTTTAAACATGGAAAGCAACAAATTCAAGGATGAGTTTTATTCTTGGTTGGGATCTCTTTCATTGTTAAACGTCCTTATCCTCTGATCAAACCGATTCTATGGACCGTTATATCTCCCCCATGTATCTATAAGGTTTCATAATTTAAAAGTCATTGATGTCTCGAACAATGGCTTTATTGGAACCTTCCCAGCTTCCTATTTTTCCAAGTGGCAAGGCATGAGGACATTTAAGGCAAGGTCTGAAGATATATACATGGTAGATTTAAAGAACTATAATGTTACATACTGTAATTCAATAGAATTGGTGAACAAAGGAATAGACACAAAATTTGAGGAGATCCGGAAAGATTGCAGGGCTATCGATTTTTTGGGAAACAAAATTTATGGAAAAATTCCTGATTCGATTGGATTGTTGAAAGGGTTGCGTCTTCTCAATTTGTCAAGTAATGCATTTACAAGCGATATACCTAAGTCAGTAGCTAAATTGACTAACATTGAGGCATTAGACCTATCACAAAAACAACAGACTGGTCAGATTCCTAAAAGTCTTGGTATCCTCTCGCTTATATCACAGATGAACTTCTCCCACAACAATCTAGAAGGTTCAATACCACAAGGTACACAGTTTCAAAGCCAAAATTGTTCTTCATTCATGGACAATCCTAGACTTTACGGTCTTGAGTAGCTATGTGGAAAAACTCATGTCTTGGATCCTACAACAAAAGAATCAAAGGCAATTTTAGAACCAGAAGAAGAAGGGATCAGTTGGATAGCAGCAGCAATAGCTTATGGACCTGGTGTTTTCTGTGGATTGGTGATTGGACATATCTTCGTTTCACACAAACAAGAGTGTGAAAATTTTGATCGAATTAAGCACAAAGTAGTCATCAAAAGGGGCCACTGAAGACTTTCTCTTTTCGTATATCTCTAAGTATTTGTCAAGCATATGTGTTTCCCCCAAACACTCTTTTGTGTTTTGTAATTTTCTATCTTATGGTTTTGTAATAAATCATATTATCACCGAACTTATGTCTACCTAAATCTCAACATGTAATAGTTAATATATGTGATTAACGGGTGGTTTAGAGAGGTGTAAAGGCGATTTTCTGAGCGATTTTTGTTTTCTTCCCGATCTTGTTTTCCGGCGATTGTTACCTCTTTCCAGCGTGCTTCTCCAGCATTTTTCTTCTATTTCCTTTGGTTTTTCACTCCTCTGCCATTGGCCTGGCCATGGCGGGCGATTCGCCGCCTCCGCTGGTGAATTTGCTCTCTTCCTCGGATATATCCACTTATCCTATTTGATCTTTGTTATCTGACAAATCGATTCCGATTGTTTGCTCTGGGGATTCGTTGGTTTCTTTGCTTCCTGTAGCTTCGGTAGCTGCTAATTCAAGCCCAATCCCTTCCTTTTCGAGTAATTATAGGGTTATCAGACTGTTGCTCCAGATTCTCTGAAGAATGATTTGTCACTTAATCCCTTGCTTAATGATTCTGGTAATTCTCTGGTTAATAATGGTGATTGTCCGATTATGGTATATACATCTTCAGATGCTTTAAATATCAATCTGGTGGTCTCGATTCCTAAATCGTCTCTTAATGATGCAACTAAACCTTCATGGAACAATGTTGCTAAATCTGCAGATACTTCTGTTATTGATTTTGGTATCACGCCGGTGATTGCTGATGGGATTATCTCTGCTTCTGTGCCTTCCTGTATTCTTGCTTCTTCTACGCCTTTATGGAGTAAGTTTGTAGTTGGACATTTTATTGGTGAGGCTCCCCATATTGGATATGTCCATGCTACTGTCAACGGAATTTGGCAAACACCTAAGAAAGATCTAAGAATTGATGCTACTTTTGTGAAACCTACTGCCGTTGTTTTTCGCATTGGCGATTCTCAGGTCCGTAATCGTGTTTTGAGTCGCAGGTTCTGGTATATTGGAGATAAATCGATGATTGTTATTGAATGGTCCCCTTCAATTGTGAATCAGTCGCCAGAACTTCAGTCGATTCCGCTTTGGGTTGATTTTAAAGAGGTCCCTGATCATCTCTTCTCTTCTAAAGGGCTTAGCTTCCTAGCTAGTCATATCGGGAAGCCTTTGAAGATCCATCCATCTACTCTAAACTGTCTTCGCTTTGATGTGGCTCGTGTTCTTGTTGAAGTAAATCTGGAGAAGCCTCTTCCTCGTATCATTAACTTGGAGTCAAGCTCCTTTCCTTCTTGCCAGATCAAGCTCTCTTTCCCTTGGCTCCCACCCCGCTGTGATACTTGCTCTAAATGGGGACACCTTTCTTCAAAGTGTCATTTGAACAAGGATGATATTTCTACACCTCCTACTGTGGATATTGCTTCAGTTTCGCATCCTGATATGTCAAAATTGGTCACGGCTGAGATTCATTCTACTTATGTATCTCCTAGCATTCGACCAATTCAGCCAAATCAAATGGAATCTGATGTTGGTATTGAGTCTATTGACTCTCCCAACATCAGAAAATCAGGTTGTATCAATCTTACAAACTCTACTTCTGCTGCTCTAATTTCTATTGCTTCACCTAATGCAGCTTCTCTATCCGATCATCCTTGCAGTTCTTCTGTGCCTGATTCCAATATAATGAGGTCGATTGCTGCTGATATTTCAGTCCCAAGTTCGGCCCCTATCAGCACCTAATTGACCGAGCGCTCTCTTTTGGAATCTGATGTTGGATCCACATCTCTTGACTGGACCACCATCAGAAAATCAGGTCATACTTCTCCCTTATTTTCTGGAAACAATATCTCACTTGTTAAATCCCTGCCTAATGTCATTACAAATCAGCCATCTCCTTCCAGGTTTCAAATTCTTGAAAATCTGCCTGAGGAAGGTGAAATCATGGATTCTGGTCCTACAGCTTCTATTTCTCGCAAATCTGTTCGTCAGAGGCAGAAAGTGGATAAATCTAAGATGCCAGCTATTGTATCTGCTTGTAAAAAAGACCCGATATTGGTGTCGAATTCAACTTCAAACAAACGAGGCTCCTCTAGGAGACAATGACGTCCTTCTTTAGCTGGAATTTGCGGGGTTTTAACAACTCACGCAAGCACTCTGTTTTAAAGAATTGGATCAATAATACTAAGCCAGCTTTTGGTTGTCTCTTGGAGACAAGAATTTTGGAACAAAACTCTCAGCCTATTATTGATTCCTGCTTCCCTCTTTGGAATGTTGTTACGAATTATGGTTTTCATCGCTTGGGACGAATATGGTTTTGTTATTCTCCGGAAATCTCTATCTCTATTCTTGCAAAGTCTGCTCAGCATATTACCTGTATTGTCTCTTTGGTTGCTTCAGGTTGCTCTTTTATATGCTCAGCTGTGTATGCCTCTAACTTTGAGATGGATCGTCGTGTGTTATGAAGGGATTTACTAGCTATTCAGGCAAATTACTCTCTGCCGTGGGTTCTCTTGGGAGACTTTAATGTTGTCTCTTCCAATGCAGAGCATTCTTCTTCTCTAAATGATATCCCTAATCAGTTGGGTGTTTCGCAATTTCAAGATTTTCTTGCAGCTTGTGATCTAACGGATCTGTCTTTTGTTGGTCCCGTATTCACTTGGAGTAATAAGAGGGTTCATAATCCTGTGGCGAAGAAGCTTGATCGTGCTCTGGTAAATGCTGCTTGGTTAAGTATTTTCCCTTGTTCGTATATAGATTTCAGTCCTGGAGGTATTTCAGATCATGCCCGTTGTGTGGTTCATCTCTCTACTTATCGGTCTGATAAAATGAAACCTTTTTGGTTTTTCAACTTTCTTACTACTCATGAGCGTTTCCTCCCTTCAATTCATCAGATCTGGTCTCTCTCCCCGCCTTTGACTCACTCTAAGTTTGCTTTGCATCAGTTTCACAAAAAATTGAAGGCCTTGAAACCTGTTCTTCGTGAGTTGAATAGAACTAAGTTTGGTAACCTTCCTGGCCGTACTAAATCTGCTTTTGAAACTCTGTGTAAAACGCAAGATATGGCGTTTTCTCAGCCTAATATGGAGTCTTTCACTGATGTTTCTGAAGCTTCTTCTAGTTGGCATCGTCTTGCTCATATTGAGGAGCAGTTTTATAGATAAAATTCCAGGATTCGTTGGCTTAAAGATGGTGATCAAAACTCTTCCTATTTCCACCGTGTAACTCAGACAAAATAATCTAAGAACATGATTCGGTCTCTTACTTCAGCATCGGGTATTGTTCTTACCAATCTGGCTGACATTAAATCTGAAGTTGTTTCCTATTTTTCAGAATTTCTTCAGCTCAATCCTGATGTTGAGTCTGTTGATTTAGAAAACCTACTTGATTTTAGATGTCCTTCATCTATGGCCTCTCTATTGGTTGCTCCTGTATCTGCTGTGGAAATTTGTTGTAATGTCGCATCCTTGCCTTCTAATAAAGCTCCCGGACCTGATGGTTATCCGGTTGAATTTTTTAAAGCAGCCTGGAGTGTCATTGGTGATGATTTCATAACCGCTATCCAGTCCTTTTTTCAGTTCGGTTTTCTCCCAAATGGAGTCAGCGCCACTGCTTTGATGCTTAGTTCTAAGCACTCGGATGCATCATGTATGAGAGACTACCATCCTATTGCTGGCTGCAATCTGCTCTATAAGGTAATTTTCAGGATTTTAGCTAACCGTCTGAAGCTGATTGTGCCTGAAGCTATTACTCTAAACCAAAGTGCTTTTGTAAAGGATAGACTCCTACTGGAAAATGTATTATTAGCAACAGAGCTGGTTAAGGATTATCACAAGAGTTTGATTTCCGCTCGTTGTGCCATTAAATTTGATATCGCAAAAGCTTTTGACACTGTCACTTGGAGCTTCCTTACTGCTGTTCTTCGAGCTATGAATCTGCCAGATATCTTTGTAAAATGGGTATACTCTTGCTTTTCTACAGCCACTTTCTCTATATCCATTAATGGTGAGTTGGAAGGTTTCGTTCGCAGTTCTCGTGGCATTAGACAGGGTTGTTCTCTCTCACCCTATCTTTATGTGATAGTTAATAATGTGCTATCTAATATGCTAAACAAAGCTGCTGTTCAAAACCGATTTGATTACCATCCTCTTTGTAAGGAAGTATCTTTTACCCACTTAAGTTTTGATGATGATATCTTGGTGTTTTCTAATGGTACTGCCCGAACTTTGCAAGGTGTTTTAAATGTTATGCATGAGTTTGGTAGAATCTCGGGATTACAGATCAATGTTGCCAAGTCTTCCATTTTCATTGCGGGTCATGATACTTCAGATATCTATTCTGCCTCTATTGATGATGGTATTTCTATTGGACAGTTACCCATTCGTTACCTTGGTTTGCCTCTCACCACCAAAGCCATGTCTAGGTGTGACTATCAGCCTCTCATTGATCGTATTCGATCTCGGCTATCCTCTTGGGCAGTGAAGACTCTATCTTATGCAGGCAGACTTCATTTAATTTATTCTGTCATCATGAGTATTACAAATTTCTGGTGCTCTGCTTTTCGGTTGCCTTCTGGTTGTATAAAAGAGATTGTAAGCCTCTGTTCTGCTTTTTTATGGTCTGGTTCCCCTAACATCTCGTCTAAGGCTAAGGTAAAATGGACTGAGGTGTGTTTACCATTTGCTGAAGGAGGTTTGGGTATCCGGTCTCTCTCTGATGTTTCTCGGGTCTTTGCTTATCATCTCATTTGGAGAATTGTCTCTTCTAAGCGTTCCCTTTGGATAGACTGGATTAAGCAATACATTCTTCATAGTGAATTATTTTGGGATATTAAGTCAGCCACTAAAGGATCTTGGGTCTGGAAAAAACTACTCAAACTTCGATCTGAGGTTTATCCCTTCGTTATTACGCAGGTTCGATCTGGCCTTACTTCCTTTTTCTGGTTTGATAATTGGTGTGGCTTAGGAAAGCTAATTGATATAACTGGTGATGCTGGAACCCGCTATTTTGGACTCTCTCGTAATGCACGAGTAGCTGATATCCTTTCTAGTCCTATTTGGCTATCTCATCCTGACAGAGTTCGACACTTTCAGCATATTATTGATGCCATTTCTGATTCAACCCCTTTAGCTTCATGCACAGATCCAGACATTGTGCTTTGGAAGAACTCTTCTACTTCTTTTAAGCATAATTTCTCTTCATTAGCTACCTGGAATCTTATCCGAGTGAGAGGTAATCTTGTTGATTGGCATCGTCTTATCTGGTTCTCCCAGGGAGCTCCGAGATTTGCTTTTATCTCCTGGTTAGCAATGAAGAATAGATTATCTACAGGGGACCGTATGATTTCATGGGGATTAAGCCAATCTTGTATGTTGTGTGGAGCCCTTAATGAAACAAGAGACCATCTTTTTTCTCTTGTTCTTATAGTTCTGCTGTTTGGTATAATTTGAATGCTTTGTTGCTTGGTGATTCATTTTCTGCTAATTGGAATATTGTGGTACAGGACTTATTAGGCCAAAGACTGAGCAGATTGGATCAACTGCTTATTAAGCTCTCTTTCCAAGCTGCTATCTACCATATTTGGAAGGAAAGGAATTCCCGAGTTCATGGTAGACCTTCTTCTCCTGTTCCTATGCTTGTTCACTAGATTGACAAAGCTATTTGAAACAGGATCTCTTCCCTTCATTATATGCTTCCACATAGGCTATATGGACTCCTTCAACGATGGTTTGAGACTAGGATATCTTAATTTTTTATTTTTTGATTTGTTTCCTTATGAGGTTTTTCTTATTTGTCTTTCTTTTTTGGTTGTATATAACTATTGTAAACTCTTGTGATGATCAATAAAGTTTAACATTTCATTAAAAAAAATGATTAACTCCTTTTTCTAGAATGTGTGTGGTTAACAAGAATTTAATATGCTTTTCTTTTGATGGAAACAACTTAATACCTGATTAAAGGAAACATATTTGGTACCATTGAACATCCATGGATCACTTCATACCCGTATATTACAACCCGATTTAGCACCTATAATTCTGTTTTTCTGTTTACAAGAGATACAATCATATGATAGAACATTATAGATAGATTAGTTATTCAATTAAAATCTCCATACAAACTTTTTATACGAGGTCATAGAGTGACACTAAAAACAGGACTCAACAAGAAAATAGCGTGGTCACACAAACCCATTTGTTGCAACCAACACTCTACTTTCACAATGCTTATTTGGTTATGGTCTAAGTAGTAATCTTCGTCTTTAATACCTCGAAAACAAACAAAAAACAAAAAACCATTACAAAATATACAAAAAAGAGACCGGACAATCAATCCGTGGCTGCTGCAGCTTCTAATAGATGTGCATATACACAGCTCTTTGTAAACGGATGAACTCGATTCAGTGCCAGATTTTACCTTACCATTGGCATGACACTAGTTAATACATATGTAATTAAGTCTTTTAGATAGTTAAGAAGACGATGGTCGGGTCTAAAAAAGCTCGTCCCATATGTCCATCATCTTTAGCTGCTTCTTGTTCAAAAGAGCTTTAACGATTCGTTCATACTTATGGACGAATCTTCTTCAATGTCCTCATCTGTCATCATCTCCTCTGAACGACACTCTTCACTGCAAAACGCTTTCTCTCTGCAATTCATAGCCACATAAACATCAGAGGTTTAAATGTTTTCAAAAACCCTGCAACTTTCCAGTCCAAAAATGTTTAATTACAAACCATTATGGATCTACATTTCCAAATCTATGTTAACGATCACTGCAAAATGCTATCTCTCTGCAATGCATCGCCATACAAACGTCACAAGTTTAGATATTTTCGAAAACTTGGAAACATTTTAGTCCATAAACTTCAATTAGAATTCATATCCTCTGAGGGTTATGGATCTACATTTCCAAATCTATAGTTACCATCCTCTAAGTTATGAATCCTACGCTTATCTCAATCACTATTCCAGTTCCAATCATGATTGATTCTATGTGTGTGTGTGAAAGAGAGAGTTTTGGTAGAAAGATCACGCACCGGTACATGAAAATGTCGTCGCTGACTTCAAGTTTTTTGTTGCAGAAGTTACAGATGTTGAGGAAGTTATCAGATGGAAGCATGGGAACAAATTGCGTTTCGAAATGCTTCTCTTTGTTACCATCATCTCTCTTCAAAACATTCTTGTGACACTCTAAAACTCGGTCACCATAAATATGAGTGGTTTTTGGGATAGGACCATGTGCAATGATACAAGTGTAATCCTCCATGTCATCATCAGATAGACAACAGGAGATTGCACTGTCTGAACCAGATCCTGTGAATTCCTCTTCTGCACCCAACTTGGATCGAGACAAAACTCGGGTTTTTGGCAGACAATCATTTGTAGAAAAGGACCTGTTTCTTAACCCAATTGGCTCAGTCTCAAATGAGTTCTCACTGATTTCAAAAACAACACCAGATCTTTCTTTCTCAATCTTCATTGATTTGGCTTCATGAGACAATTTGGGATATTTGTCCACAATCTCAGAAGATTTGATCCTCAAAGCAGGACCAAACACAACATCTGGTGACAAACATCGATCATCACCAAGAGAATGGACAATACTTAACCCAACTTTAGCAGAAGGGACACAACCACAGTTAAGATGAGCAGTGAGTGATGATCTCGGAGATCTGAGGCAAAATGGATCAGCACCCATTGTAGACAACACCCTGAATTCAAGAGGAGATTTTGGACTCCTGACAAAATCTGACTCTGAGATAGACTTCTTGTTATTCAGACCCATCAAGAGACTCAAAGTGAGTGGATTAGAGATCCCTTTGGTGTTGTTGTGTCCGACTGGATCTGATTGAAGATCCACAGATTGAGACATCGCTTGATCTTTGTGGAGAAACATTGCTCTTGTCTTCAGCATTTACGGTTATGTTTCTTCTACAATCTGTTCATAAAAGTTTTAAAACTTTTCAGATAAAAACTCATTTAAAACCAAAACTGTTCATTCTACCAAGATTCATACATATACTAATATAAACACTAACTTATGCCGATAAATTAGCATCAAATACGTTTGAAATCAAAAGTAGCGTACTTTTTGCCATTTCTAGTTATTCCAAATTTCTTTATAAATTAACAAAACTTATAAATATGAAATATGTAGAAGGAACCAAAGAATGAAATTTTCAAAGAATATGCCAAAATATTCTTTTGAATAAATTCATCTCTGGATTACACAGCTAGAAATCAGCAGAGAAACATCTGTAACGGACAACAAACAAAATGCTGATTTCTGATATTTTTTATCCTATAAATAACTCTTCAAAAATAAACTAAAATAAAATATATAAATTTCGAAGAAAAACCATGCAGAATCAATAAGACCCAACAAATTTCTAGAGAAATTTCAATTCAACACAGAGATACATAAGGACACTTAAATTAAATGCTGATTTCTGATCAACTCTTAAAGATAAGCTGAAATTAAAATATAAATTAAAAAAGAAAAACCATGCAGAATCAACTCTACCCAAGAAATTTCTAGAGAACTTCAATTTAACACAGTGGTACATAAGAAAAGAATACAATAAAAACTAAAAAAAAAAAAACATCTTTTTGTGGTTTGTAAGAAAAGAACACATTTTTCTGATGAAGAACATGAAATAGCTTTTCTGGGTTTATTCACGGAGTTTCAAAATCAAAGATTTGAGCTGATTGAAATAAATATATGAGATGGGTTTCTTACATAGATCTTGTTATCTCTCAATCTTTGTTTGAAATGAAGCACCCAGAAGCGAAGCAAAGCAAAGCAAAGCAGAAGAGAAGAGAGACTTATGAAAGAGAAATTAAAAAAGAAAAAAGAGACTGACCCGGATGGATCCAGTGGATTCGGATCTTGGGGCGGGTCGATGGATCCGGAAGCGCGTGAGTGAATGAGGTGAAAGAGGAGTTGTCAAGTTAAAGTATTGAAGAAAGAGAAAGAGTGACGCTTTTTGAAATTCTTGGCTCACTTCTCACTCTTCTCTATACCAAAATTTCTTTTCTTTTTTTGGCTCCTTTATTCACTGCTCCCACTCTGTTTTTGTTTTTAATAATTGTTTTGGATTTTGTGTTAGAGGTGTCGGTTTCATACGCACTTTCTTCCAAAAACAACCAAATATATATCCCCAATAAAATTTTATAAAACATTTGCACTATGCTAATAATGCAAATACCCTTATTTATTTTTTATTTCTTATTTATTTTCTCCATAAATAAATAATAGGAATCCTAAATAATATTATATGAGTAGAGAGTATGTTAGAATATGGATTTTTAGCTTAATTAAAACAATGTATTCAAATGTTTGTAATATATAGTCATGGATCATTTAAACTGCTCATATATATATATATATATATATATATATATAATATTGGGTCATAATTGACTAGTCTATTAGCCAAGTTTCTGTATAATGCAGACAACGGGACTCTATCTCTAAATATGCAAGTGCATATGCCTTTAATGAACTTATCGCATGTCACTAGGCTAAAAATCACTTCCAACTTCTCAAATATATTCAAAACCAAGTATTTTTTTCTTTTTTGAAGCTGATATTTTTGTTCAAATCATCTATGTTTGAATAGTTTATATATTTTCCTAACAAGTCGAGTTATAATCCAAATACTCTTTTAAATTTCAAACAATATCAAGTGAAGATAATTTAATTTAGAATGGAACTCCAGTGAAAAAATAAAAAATTATAGATTTAACCATTTAACCAAAAAATTTCCAAGTTAGTGATTTTGAAGGATTTTGATTTATTTTTTATAGTAAAAATCTATCTTTTATCAATCAAGATTTTGGAAAAAATAATTTCCAAAAAGGAATAGAAAATTTTAGGGTAACATAGACATTATTCAATACTTAGATCTACGAAAATCTATCTATAGCCTATAATATACAGTCGAAAATTTCTTTTAATTCTACTATATATAATAGAAGGAATCAAACTCCTAGAATCATCAAACAAATTATAAAAACTAATTGACATTAGTTTTTTTCCATATTTTGAATCTCGCTAAGTGCTAGTCAGACGATGAGATGAAACCTAGCACCAAATCAATTAGTTAGAAAGTATGCAGGGATTAATCAAAAATTAATTTGAGACATTTATCCGAATTTAAAATATATAACATAAAACGTGGTTATATAATATAAAACATACACATATGTTACATATACTAAACTAGTCTAGTACTAAATATAGTTGATAAAAAAATCTTGACATGGATGGTTTGTTCAAGCCTCCTTGTTGATTTTTTTTTTCATTTTTAATAATGAAGGACACAATTGTCTTTTACTAGTCGTCTTTTATTTTTAGATAAGGGAGTTTTGTCTGAGAAGTCCATTTTGAAGCATAAACTCCTCAAAACACCATCACTAAAATACATGTTTTTTATATATACTTTTAATTGCCAAAAAATATGATTGTACAATTCTACCATCTTAGTTCTTTTGTCATAAACCTCTCAAACCCTCCCTAATCCCTCACTTATCTGATTTTAAAATCTTTTTTTCCCTAAACGAGAAAAGGAAACTGTCGCGGGAGGAGAAGAAGGTTCTGTTATCGAAATTGATCCACGATCTACGACCCAGAATCTTGATTCAACGGCTCCGTTAACAATCTATGGCTAGAACTCAATGGACGATGAAGAGAAGAAACAAAGCTTCAGTTGTAGAGGAACCACTAAAAGAAATCCCGGTGGTCGAAGAAGAGAATGCCGGAGAAGAAAACGCCGGAGAAGAGAAAGATGAAGAAGAAGAAGATGATGAGAAAGATGATGACCCAATGGTATGTATCAATATTTTGATGTTATACAAATACATATGAAGTAATACTATGAGGGACATTACGAAGAAGAAGATGACAACAATGGTATGTATCAATTTTTGGACATAATACAAATGCATATGAAGTAATGCTGTGAACAACTAGATAGTTATACAGTATCGTAAAACTGGTTTTAACTAGAGTGATTTTACAAACTGGGTTGATATGTGAAATGGTTAGTAGTTGATTGGCATTAGGATGATTGGCGGCGTTTCAGATGAAGTAATACTATGTATAACTAGATAGTTATACAGTTTTGTAAAACTGGGTATAACTAAGTAGTTTTATTGTATTTTCTTTTCATTGCAGAGTGGAGAAGAGAACACAGATGTGGATGATGGTCCGTGTGCACACCTACTTCAGGGAATGTGGTTTGAGCCGTCGCAGTACAAGATAAGACCAAGATATCGACGCGGTGCTATATCCGACATATTATGGAGTTATTCGATGGTTTTGTGACATATTGAATGTTGGTTTTGTGACA
>OVBA01001564.1:0-42547 GCA_900406435.1 Lepidium aucheri | reverse complement strand
ATCTTTGTGACAGATTGATAGGTTGCTTGAACTAGGAACTAGTAGTAGATATATTGATTACAAGCAATTTGTGAGTATTGGTTCGACAATCCCACCTACTTACCCCATGCTTAGATGATTTGATCTTAAGGATATAAAAACCGTGTTATCAGTTATCTCTACTGTTGTTGAAACACAAGTAACTACACCTCAAGTTGAACCCGAAACTACACTAGAACCCGCAGCTGATATTGATCCTGTCGGGATGATGCAGTTACGCCAGCACAACCAATTGATGTCGTTGTACCAGAACAAGATGCAAATCCTATGTTACAGCCAGAACTAGAACCCAAAGTCGAGTTAGAACCAGAACTACAACGTGGTCAACGTGTTTGTAACCCTTCTGTTCTGCTTGATTCTGATACTTATGTCACTTATTCGGCTGCAACACAAGATGAGAACAAGTCTACTCTTTCAAGTGAGTGTGTTTACCCTCTTTCAAATTTTCTTTCACTTGATCGTTTGTCTTCGACTCAACAATTGTTTGTGGCCGCGATTGATGCTCATATTGAACCAAGCTCGTATAAAGAAGCAATACAACATGCTCATTGGCGTCAGGCTTCTAAAGAAGAAATTGATGCTTTAGAGCTTAATGATACTTGGGATTTAGTAGACTTACTTGAAGGAAAATTTGCTATTGGAAGTAAGTGGGTTTTTCGAGTAAAGTTGAATTCTGGTGGTATTCTTGAACGGTACAAAGCAAGATTAGTGGTTTTGAGTAATCGACAGGAAGAAGGGACAGACTATGACGAAACTTTTGCTCTGGTTGTCAAGATGACAACAATTCGGGTTTTGGTAAAAGTAGCGCCTGCAAAGAATTGGGAGCTTTATCAGATGGATATTCATAATGCTTTCCTCCATGGTGATCTTCATGAGGAAGTATATAGGAAACTACATTTTGGCTATTCGACTAGTGGAGCCAACAAAGTTTGTCGCCTCAAGAAATCATTGTATGGTCTGAAACAAGCTTCTCGGTGTTGGTTTGCAAAGCTTTCTGAATCGCTTCTAAATTTTGGATTTACTCAAAACAAGAAGGATTACTCACTCTTTTCATATAACCGTGGTGATTCTTGCTTATATGTTTTGGTTTATGTTGATGATCTTGTAATTGGTGGTAATGATTCAGATTTAATCTCCAAGTTCAAGGCATATATGAGTTCTTGCTTCCGCATGAAAGACCTTGGCGTCTTGAAATATTTTTTGGGCCTGGAAATGGCAAGGAGTAGCAGTGTAATTTATGTCTGTCAGCGTAAATATGCCTTGGACATCATAACAGAGTGTGGTTTAACTGGTTCTCGTCTGTATGTTACACAGATTGAACAAAATCACACTTCAGCACGAGAGGAAGGAGATTTCTTTGATGATCCCTCTCGATACCGATGATTGGTTGGCAGATTGGTTTATCTTTCTACAACACAACCGGATCTCAGCTATGCAGTACATCTTTTGGCTCAGTTTCTTGCGAAACCTCGCCAAAAACATTGGGCTGCTGCGACACGAGTTGTTTGTTACCTGAAAGGAACTCTCGGTCAAGGTATTTATTTTAGCTCTCGGTCAGATTTACATGTCACTGCATATTGTGATGCAGATTGGCCTACTTGTCCCTTGACACGTCGCTCTTTAACTGGTTACGTTGTTCTTCTTGGTGGTTCTCCTATCTCTTGGAAAACGAAGATACAACCTACAGTATCATGATCATACGCAGAAGCAGAGTACCGAGCTATGTCTTATACTTACTCTGAAGTTCAATGGCTTCTTGAACTCTTGCCTACGTTTGGTGTTCCTCATGCCGAAGGTGTTATTTTCTTATGTGATAACAAATCAGCACTTCATATTATGAAGAATCATGTCTTCCACAAGAGGACTAAATATATGAGAATGATTGTCATATCATAAGGGATGCTTTTCAAGATGGTATATTGAAGCATGCTCATGTTCGTACAACCTAGCAAGTAGCGGATCTTCTTACCAAGTCACTTGGTCGAGTATAGTTTCGGTATCTTCTTGACAAGATGGGAGTTCGTGATCTACACTCGCCATCTTGAGGGGGAGTATTAGGAAACAGATTGGTCTGATTGGTATTATTGATGTTGGTTTTGTGTTGTTGGTTTTAGTTATTGTCTTCTAGGTTAAACCTATTCATATATATTGTAATCGATCCCGTCATGAATACACAAGTGATTATTGAGCAACAGTTTCCTTGAAAAAACCGTTCAGAAAATGAATTCTTCAAGCTCCGTCCAATGCTTAGGATCACGTCCGAATGTCCATACGTTAACATGGATTTGAGTTTTTGTTGGAATATCGTAGCCTTGAATCTTGATGTGAGACATTGTTTCCCTTGGGACCAAAAAAGGGACTGGTGGGTGTAATCTGAATGTTTCTTTGATAATAAGCTTCAAGTAATCAACTTTCCCTAAGTCTTCTTCTGAGATTCTCTCTCTTTTAACACCGTGGCTCGAACTTGAGCATCACTCTAGGGTTTCTAATGAGTTCTGTCATCGCCCAAATCATTGTTATGGCTCCTGTATAGATCCCCGCAAGAAATATATTCGGCACACTTAAAAGTTTAAGGTTCTTGTTGAAAATGAATCAAGTATTAGTGAATAATAGAAAGACATATGAATCAAAATTTGAGCTTACCATGAGGACTGCCTTGATATTACCCACACTGAGCTTGAAATGATCTTTATGTCCAATTTCTTTCTCCATCTTATCCAACATCAAGGCGACAATATCTCCAGATGAATCCAAACGTTTTGGTCCTGATGGCTTCATGTGATCATCAATCACATCTGGTAAAAAGTATCAAGCTCTTTAGAAACCTTGTTCATCCTCTTCTGTGTTCGAAGCAAGCAATCAATGAATCTTCCAGGTCCACCGGGGAAGAAGTCTGAGAAAGTAAAACTTCCTAGAGCTGTCGCAGCCTCCGTAACAAGTTCTTCGATCATCTTTTGATTCGATAATGAAGCCACTCTTGTGGAAACTATGTCTCAAGGCTATTCTACAAATTATGCCTGTAGTGAGGGTGAAAAAGGTTTTGTTTAGATCCACAGGTGATAGCTTCAAAGTCTATTGTGACATTTTCTTCACCATAAATCCGATTTCTTCCTCTCTTATATACCTATAAGATTTAACCTTTTTAAGGCTAAAAAGCTCTCTATAACCGCGAGCTTTCGCATTTCCCGCCAATACTCACCACATGGCGCAAAAGTGATGTCTTTGAAATCATATGAGAGTTTTTTTGGTCCCGAGTGTCTTTGGCCGGCTGCAACATTCCAAGTCATGAGTCTTCATTACTGCTTCAGCTGCTTCGTTTGAGGAGATCGGAATCATTGGGACAAAACCGAGATGGAGAAGTATCACGGGACCGTATTTGATGGCAAGCTTATGATAGCATCTGTGAGGCAATCCTGCGAGATGGTGTAGGTTTCCAATGATCGGAATACGCCGAGGGCTCGGACTGTGTAAAAAAGACTAATTATACAAGAGTTACAAGGGAAACCAAGAAGAGATGAAGCAAGATCGCCATTTGCCTATCCTCTGTCTTCTGTTAGATTGACTTGGAACTTCCAATGAAAGGTGTTGAAGACGTGATCAATTCGTTAACACTTGCTGATCAAGTGTTGTAAATTAGTAAAAGAAAAAGTTGCAAGAATTGTGAAAATTAGCTTTTATATTAATTCAGCAATGCCACAAAAGATGATTTGGGTATTGTCCACCGATTGATTGGATCACTAGAATCAATACGAGTCATGGAACTCATGGCTTTCTCTGTTGCTTAGAGGAATCCATTCCATTAAAAGTCGATTCATCACTATATATGTCACGTCCACCAGCGTGACTCTTCCACTACAATGGTTTTTCTAAGAATGATTTAATGGTACGAGGGTGAATAAGCAGTGTGAATTCAGAAAAAGAGAATCCTCATAGAGAATAATTCGCTGGCAACATATTTCAGATCAGTAAACAAGAGTGCCAAAGATTTAAAGCTAGAGAAAACTCAGTATTTACTATCACAAAACGCATTATAATAAAAGAGTGCACGATTAGAAAAATAAAAGGTAATTCTTTGTCTACTCGGCGGCTGCTTCCTCCATGACTTGTTCCGCGATGGCTGGAGCCACAGGGTAGTAGTGATAGTGTAGCTCCCCAACATCATCTCCTGACAGTTTCGTCCATCCTTTAGGACCGACGTGGTACACTGATCATATAAGAAAGAAGTGACCAATATTATGAGTTAAATCAAAATCTCGAAGGTTTGATAACACATTTGGACTAAAATAACGTATTTGTTACTACTAACCGCTAGCAACTCCACCACTGGCTCCATCACGGAATGTCGCATGGTAGATTGATCTCCTTGCTAACTCGGAAGCTTCTTCAACAGACATATCAAACTTGTACCTAATGATACAAGCAAAATTATATATGTGAACCGGTTGCTTAAAACATCATTTGATTTCGTCTTTAAACTTTTAGGATTGCGACAAATGTAACGAAGATGTTGGAGAAATTATTTACCCGCTGTCGAGTACACCGTAAGCGTATGGTGAACCAGAACCGACTGAAAACCTGTCTCCCTTGAGTCGTCCTCCTTCGTTGTCAACATAGTATAGTCCAGGGCCCTATATACAAGAAGGATTTAGCATTTTGAAGTTTTCATTGAGTTGGAATAAAATAACAGTGTTGAAGAAATGAAGTTCTGACAGTTTCATCCCATCCGGCAATCATTGTGCCTACAGAAAGTCCCATTCCACGGTATGAGTAGAGCATGTTTGCAAGAAGTTTCGAAGCTCCGGAAACAGAGATTCTCCTCTTGTTTGCCAGTTCATGAAGTCGGCACTTGAACAAATAAATAAGTCAAAAGATCAGACATATGAACATAAGGTAACTATCAGACAAGCAATCTCTTTAATATTCTTAGATATAAAAAGAACTAAAACTCTCAAAGTTTGTCAAAGCAGATGATGAATTTGTTGCTTCCGGAAATCAATAAATCACTATAAAAATAAGGCAACAAGATTCCTAATAACCACATTATGAAGATACATCAGAGTTTCAAGCTTCTTCTCAGATAACAAAGAAGATAAAACGAGCTACGCTACCTTGATTCCAAGATTTCTGTGCCAGAATTGGCAATCAGCAGCTCCTCCAGCCATTGTACCAAGCATATAAGGGTTGATTTCAATAATCTTCTTCACAGATTGTGAGGCTGAAAGGAACCGATATGAAAACATCAGCAGCTATCACATCAATGTTTCCTTTCCTATTTCTCTTTACTCTTATTGACCAACAGAGAAAAGACTAGAAATTTGTTGAACTCCAACACAAAGCCAAACCAAAAACAATACGCTAACTTATTCTCCATTGTAATTCTGTCTCTCAAGTCAACTACATAAAAGGAATTCTTTTTTTTGAGGAATTCTTCAGAAAGTTCATAGCTAAACACTCTCAAAGTCTGCACTATAAAGCACAAAAAAAAAGGTTAAAGTAAAATGATGAAAAGAGGACATACAGATATATCCTCCCATGCTAGCCCGAGAATCAGCAGCGACCATGACACCTTCTTTGAAGATAAAAGCGAGTGTGGTTGTTCCTTTGGCAGGTTTCACCATCTGTACAGCTTCTTTCTGAAATCCATCAAACTGAAACCCACACAACAACCAGTTCACAATAAAATTAGAGCAATATGGAAATTTCACTCTGATTGGAATCACGAAACGAAAAAATAAACTCACATCAGTTGTTCGGGGTAGATCAAACGAGGGCACAGAAGAAAACCCATCAAGCAAATCGCTGCTGGAGCCAAATCCAGTTATAGGCATGGATGTTTCGAACCCACTCGTATCAAACTTCATTTTACAAACCCTACAGAACAATGCAAAACCCCAAATTGAAAACGGGAAAAAAAAAAAAAAAAAGCATACAAGTATTCATTGAAAATCGAAGAAGCCTAATCAAAATAGAGCTATTCTGGCATGCCATAAACCAAAATTAGATGGAAATCAAAGAGCTTTTCACTAAAAAAGTTCAAATCAGATCTAGCAGGAGATACATCTGTGCTGGAATAAAAACCCTATACCCTCATCTCCATTCCAAGCCAATTCAACGAGACTCGAGCTCGAATAAGGATCGGAAACGTACCTTACTGAAGAAAAGTAATCAAATCGAAACAAAGGATGAAGAGAGGAAAAAAAAAGAAGAATAATAACTCAAGTGACAAACGAAACGAGGACAAGAAAAAGAAGAAGCGATCGTTTCTTGAGCTCCGGGCAAACCACAAGGGAGCAAATATGGGCCAAACCGGGCCACAAATCAGTATATCATATTGAGCCGTAAATATAATGGGCCGAATGATAAACTGGTTATACAAATAAATTGTACCAACAAACAGGCAAAAAAAANAAAAAAAAAAAAAAAAAAAAAAAAAAAAAAACTCTCCTCTTTCTCTAGAGAGTAGGAGTATAAAAATCGGAATAAGCTGTTATTGCCGGTTAAATTGCTAAAACACATCTTTGCCTCAAAATCTCTACTCGATTATCAAACCCAGAATCAACTAATCTATTTTTATCCTCATGCATATTCTATATGATATCTCGCCAAGTTCCTAAGCTATGAAATACGAAGATAATCACAAACTCTTCAAAGTTTCGAATCTCATACTCATTACCTACTTTTCCGCCACGATCATTTATTTGGACTGCAATACACACTTTTGGTATGGATCCGCCTCCGCTCCAAGAGGCGCTATAATCAATGAAGATTTTGGATGAAGACCCGGTTGATCTTCCGATCTCAGGCACTACTCCACCATCCAGACTTACCAATTTTTCCTAATTGGACGATTGCTCAATCGCAAGCAACAGAACATGGCTAAAGTTATGTTCACCATGCCATGCATCTAGAGAATCCATTCCAAGATCATCGGTACTGTTTTATCCCAAGACCACTTCCAATTTAAATTTCCCTTGAAAGAATCGTTATCATCTGTTACTCGATTTGGATTATGGAATTTTGATGAATGGGTTATTATAGTAGATCGGAAATTGACATGCAAAAGGAGCAACTCTAAACTAAGGTCCCAATTTGGATCAGGCTTTTCAATATTCCAGTGCATCTCCACACAAAAGATCTCTTCACAGCAGTGGGAGGAACTCAAGGCGAGCAACTTGAAATTGGCCATGATGACAACTGAACCCAACTCCATGAATACATCATAGTAAAGCTCCTCTACGATCTGGATGATCCCCTTAGACCAAATAGAGCTTTCAGGTTTCCAGACGGGAAAGTCATCAAGATCAGATTTGAATTTGAGAGAGTCAAAAAGTCCTACTTTCACTACTACATGCTTACTCACGATAAAGCTCATTGCCCATGGATCCAATCGTCATCTTTTCCAAAATCACAAATACAGGACACTAGAGTCAGTGAAGAGCAAAAAAGTGAACCCTCTGTAAAAGTTAAAGCATATACTAACAAAGTTAATACAACCAAGGAGGGAAAACTACAGCAGGACAACAAGGAAGCCTTATCACATCCCTCATCACTGAACACCCAGACACATGGCACTGCTAGGAACACATCATCTCTACTTCAAAAAACACTCCACATAAGAGAGATGAGTCCACCAAATTCAGCTCCCTATGCACCGAAGCTTCCTCCTCCCATAACTATCGAGGAGTTTCAATATGGAACTTCACCAAAGCTCCTCTACTAAAGCTAGAGAAGTTGTTTTACAACAAACACTCCATCCCGTGAAAATGAGTTAATAATAATCAGTTCATCATCAACCATGGATAGACTGACAAGCTTGATGAGAGAGCAGAATTAGGAGCATATGAGAAAGGATAATGAACTATAACATCCAACATTCTCTCCCGATCATGGCTTCCAAGTGGACAAGGAAATAAGTAAAAAAAGAGTAGAAATTACAAAATATACCACCTCAAGCGACTCACTGCTACAGCCAACCCCACTCCCAAAATTCTTGAGTCAGAAGATACAATAACTCCCCAAGGGACAAACCTATAAGTGGAAAGAACAACATAAAGAAAAGGAGAATCCAAGACACAAAGGCGATACAAAATGAAACTAATGGAGAACTATCTCAACGAGGTTCAGTGGCTATCCTTAAGCCACCCACAGAATAATGAGTATACTCAGTTGGAACTTTCACGAACTGAAGAGCACCGTGATAGTTTGACATCTCAAGAAAATACGTAAACAACTATTTCCATACTACTTGTTCCTCATGGAGACTAAAAACAATAAGGACTATGTTATTTCAATACAAAAGTGGCTTGGTTATACTAACTCCTATATAATTGATCATGTTGGTCTAAGTGGTGATCTTGCGGTTTTTTAGAAACATACAGAATATTTGGTGGTTCATCAAGGCAATGCCCACATCATTAATACCACCATAAGGGTTGGTATGCATAGTATATTTGCATCATTCATTTATGGACATCCAGTATAAGGGCTCAAGTAGGGAATCAAATCAGCTTACTCAATAGCTCCCAACTCTCTGCATAGACTATCATAAGTGACTTTAATGAGATCCAAAATATTAGGGAGAAATTGGGAGGTCTAGCAAGGTCAGACAGAGCAACATAGTCTTTACGTAATTTACTTATGGGAATGTGGAATGCAAGAATTCCAAACTTCAGGACCTTGTTACTCTTGGATGGGATATAGAAATAACCAATGGATACAAATACTTCTTGACAAAGCTATAAATCTAAGGAGAAATGGCTTATGGATGGAGATAGAAACACCAAATATTTTCACAACAGTGTCAATCACAGAAGAGCTACAAATCAAATATGCTCTCTACAGGAATCTACTGGAAGCTTGCAGTATGCTGAGGGCTCCAAAGGCTCCATAGCTGCCCATTACTTCAACACTATGTTTAAAACATAAGAGCCAGGAGACTTACACAACCTAATATAATACATAAGATCACGAGTTACGAACCACATGAACTCAATGATGATGGCCCCATTGACTTCTCTGGAAGTTAAAGATGCAGTTTTCAGTATTAGAGCAGATAGTGCATTAGGGTCGGATGGAATGACGGGTGTGTTTTTTCAGCGATATTTGGAAATCATTAACCCACAAATAACAAAGGAAATTCAGGCTGTATTTGTTCATGGTAAGTTCCCAGCTGAATGGAACTATACATATATTAGTTTCATTCCCAAACTTGACAAGCCAACAAGGATGACAGACTTTAGACCAATAAGTCTATGTTCTATGATCTACAAAAAAGTCTCAAAAATCATTACCCCCAGGCTCCAATAGTTACTGTCTGAGGTCATATCTGACACACAAGGTGCATTCACCCCTGATAAACTCATCACGGATAAATATAATGATAGCATATGAAATTCTTCATCTCATTCATACAGGTAGGAATGCTCAGTCAAACTATATGTTGTTTAAAACTGACATTTCTAAAGCCTATGACCGATTAGAATGGAATTTCATAAAACAAGTATTATTTCAACTAAGCTTTCAGGAACAGTGAATCAAGCTAGTAATTTTTGGGTGTCCTCTGTCTCATATTTAGTATTGATTAATGGTCAAGCTCATGGTCTTATCCAACCCCAACACGACATCAGACAAGGTGACCAGTATCGCCCCAGCTTTACATCTTGTGCATGAAAGCAATCATTAGTAAGCTGGCTTTCTTGCAGACCAAGGTAAACTTTTGGGCTTAAATTTTAATCATAGAGGTCCAACGATCCATCATCTATTGTATGCTGATGATTATTTGTTTTTAAAGCATTAGAGTTAGAAGCCATAGTTCTTAAAGATTGCCTACTCTCTTACTCACAAGTATCTGGCCGAAGCATTAACTTTGATAAATCAGTAATCACTTTTGGCACCAAGATACAGATGGCCATACACACAAGGGTTAGGAATATTCTTGACATTCACTCGGCTCAAGGAATGGATAAATACATCGGATTGCTTGATTGCTTCAAAGGTTCTACGGCTAATATTTTTCACTTCATCACGGATAATATGAAGCAAAGAACAAATAATTGGTACTCAAGATCACTATCCTTGGGAGGAAAGGAGACTTTATTGAAAATAGTGGCTATGACCTTACCAATATATGCAATGTCTTGTTTCAAACTCAGTAAAACACATAATATAAAGTTAACAAGTACAATGATAGCCTATTAGTGGAACAATAAAGCGGAACATCAAAAAAATATAATGGGTTTCTTGTGAGCAAATGTGCATATCAAAAGATAACGGGGTATTAGGGTTCAGGGACATTGAGAGGTTCAATACTGCTTTGTTAGCTAAGCAATCTTGGCGATTACTTAATTCACCTAACTCCTTATTTTCTAGAACATTCAAGTCAATATACTACAATGGTTAAACCTTTCTAGACAGCACTATTGGTCGTAGACCCTCTTACGGATGGCATAGTATACAACATGGTAAAATACTCTTAACTAAAGGCCTCATCAAACAACTTGGAAATGGTCTAGACACCCTTGCCTAGACTACTAATTGGATCCTAGAAGTTTTTACACTATCAAAAGCGGCTACAAGTTAAGCAATAATATGAATGCATATCGTACATTGGCTCAACCATCACTTACTAACCATGAAAATATCCTTAAAAGAAATTTGGCAACTCCAAGCACCCAACAAGATCAAACTATTTATGTGGAGAGCTTTATCGGGTTCTTTGGGGCCCGCTCACAGTAGTTCATCAGATCAATTCAACAGATCAATCATACCAGAGGATCATTGCACAATATGTTATGCCTCAGAAGAAACAATTAACCATATGTTCTTCCTATGCCATCTAGCACTAAATATTTGGAGGCTCTCAAACTTCCCACTCTAGTCAATTGGTTTCTATTCCAAATCAATAACGACAAATTTCTCCCATCTCTTGATTACAAGTAAGAATGCACAAATACCTGAAGACATGAGACTATCCGTCCCTTGGATCTTTTGGTACATATAGAAGAACCGTTATGCCAAAGTAATTCAAGAAGTGACTCAAGGCCTAAGACTTGTCATGCAAGAAAGTTTGGCTGAAGCTTAAATATGGTTCAATTACTCCTTAAACAACAGAGCTCTCACAGCACATACTCAGGCCCAACCGATTACTTTCCTAGAGTTTTATCAGAGGAACACAATATAAAGCTAGGTGGAAAGTATTATGGAAGAGAGGCTCACACTTAAATGGTGGAGAATGGATTCTTGAAAAAGTGGATGACCACACTTACCTACATGCTAGACACGTACTACCGCATGCGGGCTCCCAATATGAACTAGATTTTGATGGTCTGATTTGGGTTCTTCCAAGTCTCAATGAGTTGCATATCTCATATGTCCTAATTTTGATAGATAATTCTTCTCTGCTTCAGGCAATAACAAGTCCAAATAAGTGACCAAGATTTAATCATCATCTCAAAATCATTCAAGATCTTTGAGTTCATTTTCAAGACTTAACCTTCAAGTTAGCTTCTCGTCAGAACAATACTTGGACTCTACAAATAGCTAAAAGTGTCATCTTAGAAGGACGTTACAATGACTATTTGAGCAGAGGATTACCAGGTTGGATTCGGAACCATGATCATTTTAACTCCTAGCATTTATTTAAACCTCCCATCCACAAACACATCATTTACTTCTTATTGATCACCACATTAAATCAATTTTTAGTACCATAATTCCCTCAACTATCATTTGTATCTCCGATTTCCATGGACCATTAATGTGTCTCTTGGACCATATTCATTAGCCGCCCTTTCCTTGTAATTAACCTCAATATGGAATGCAAGGATCCAGATATGTGGAATAAAACCTAGGGGAAATGGCAGAAGATCTCCCTAGAGAATGGCTTATGGAGTCTTGTGTAACTGTGTGTATCATAGATCGAGACTATATCCAATTTATGCACCAAGTAGGTCGACTTAATTTCTATACTTCGCAGTCAGCTGATTTCCTACAATGGTTGGCTTGTGGCGATACAAAGGTGGGAACCTCGTGCGCCAATAAATTTTCTCTCAACAATCCCAATATTGATTCAAATCCATAATCTCCCACTCTAGTATGCTTCAGGAATGAGTGTGCACTTAATAGCTAGAGCTCTTAGGGAGGTCTTAGAAGTTGATGTCCAAAACTCCTCCCTCACAAGAGAAACGCTGGTTAGAGCTCGAGTTAAGATCAACACATCGGACATGCTGAATTTCTTTAAGAATGTCCAACTTCATAATGGTGACTGTGTCCAAGTATACTTCCACTATGAAATGGTTTCTAACTTTTGTCTCAACTGTCAGAAGCTTTCCCATGATAACTCTGTGTGTACTTACACACCACTCCCTTCCGACTACTATATCTCTTCACCCTTGAACAATCAAGAGGAAATCCATACACCAACTTCTAACTCACCCATGGAGTTCGAGTCTTAAGAGCCTGAATCTGCCTCTCTAGCTACTCAACAAGGTGAGGTCACTTATTTTAGTCGTTCAGTGGCTGATACACTTGATGAACTCACCGCCCTCTCCGATACTATCCGTAACATTGTGAACCAAAATGAAGACTTTGGAAACTACATGGCCTTTTTTGAGTTGTATCTAGCAACAAACTCATCACAACAGGAAGTCCAGGTTTCCATCAACAGGGAGACGAAGAAGAAACAGTATCCTGATTTCGAGGGAGAATCTTCAAACAAAGCACCGTGAAGTCTTTAATCTTTTCTTCCGACTGCATGATTTGGCTAAGCATTATCTGTTCGTTTGCTCTCTAGCCTCAGTTCTTTTTATTTTAATTTCTTCCATTGCAGTTCAGTGTTAATATTTTATTCCCTCGGTACCAATTGGTTTAGTTTGTTTATTGTGGTTCTGTTTTTGTTGTAATCTATCAGACATCTATCTTTCTACCTATTAATGTTATTCAGTTTTCAGAAACAAAAAAAAAACTAACAAATAGAGTTCATAATTTGAACATTCAAAGTAGCTTTGGTTATTAAGATTTTTTGGCCACGTTCGTGTAGGCTCATTTCAGTTTCAGATTTTTTAGGTCCTGAACTTTATACTCATACAAAATATGTTATTGTTTCGGTTCAGTTTTTTTATCCGGTTTCAAGTCAGTTCGTGTTCCAATTTTAAAAACTCAAAACTATTCGAATACTCATATACCTAAAAATTATTTGAAAAGCATCTTAAAAAAATATCTTAAAATATCAAAAATAAAATACCTAAAACATAATTGAATACTCATATATTCAAAAAATATTAAATATATACATAGAATACTCTAAAAATAATATAAAATTGGGTTTTCAGGTATTGTTTGATTCTCGGTTCGGGTTCAGTTCTTCAAATCCAAAAGTTTAGGATTTGTACGGATATTTAAGTGGTTCTTCTTTTTTGGGTGGAGTCCAAATTCAGATTTTCGAATTTAGATATTATGTCTAGGGCTAATCCATATTTTCCCACGAGTTCGAAACACATGTTTGTTCAGTATGCGTGTCGAAAAAGTAATCTAGTATTGTAATTTTTTCAAGAAATATTTTGTTATATTATATTTTTTAGTAATGAATTTGTGGTAGGATATATCTTTTTTCTTTTCGTATAACGTGCACAAAATTAAAGACTTTATCCCAACATATTTCAGTTTTACAAAAGTAAAATACGAGTATGTCTACATAATTAAACGCTTTGTTTACAACATCATAATCAAAATGTGTTTCAATTGACCTGTCTTCATCTTTAAAAACATTATTAAATTTAATACAATTACAAAATCAAATGCATTTTCCCTTTGCAATTTTGTGTTTATGCCTATAAGTAGCAGAATATGAAAACATACAAAAAAATATATGAAAACAATGGATCTGCCTATATAATCACCAAAAGTATATATAAAAAAGGGTATATATTCAGTCGCAAGACGTACAAATCGCTAGTGTTTTATACTGCATCGTCTTGCTCGCATGGTCCCTAAAGGAGGGCCATTCAATGCGATGGTGCAGCGTGTGTGCAGCCAATAAGAGTATCTCAGTAACGATCCGAGGTTCGAGCGAGCGTGAAACGTTCCTCTCAAGTTTAGCAGCACAGGACCATTTTCGAGTTGTAGCTGCAACTCCTGGCTCTGAATCTGTTCAATCGGTACCTGACTGCTCACTAGATGGAAGCTCGTAAACATTGACATTCCCTTTGGTACAATGAATGGCTCAATGTGCTCGGTCGCTATCAATATTTCGTAGAAATAGAGCTCGAACATCACGTAGCTGAAGTCCACGCTGCTTTTCTTGCTTGGGTTTGTGAAGTTTACCACAATGGCAAGATCTCCGTTAAGAATGTAACCCATGTCGAGATTGGCAGTGTTTAGGTTTGCAGCCTGGATGTCAAAGTAGGGTGGTTGTGGACGGTTGGCGAGGTAGACTATGAGGAGGATGAGACCGGCGAGTATCAGGATAATCAGGAGAACTGCGCAGCAGACTGTGGCTGGCAACGTCCTGGGTTTGGTCCTCTTTGGATCTGGTTGATGCATTGGTTGTATTGGAGGTGTTCTCCATGGACTTGGTTCAGATCCATAGCTACGGTGAGGAGGTCGTTGCTCTTCAGGGCTCAATAGCAATGGCCTAGCAGAGTTTGGATTACGGCGTGGTGGTAAAGGCTCCTCTGGTCTCAGTGGCAAGGGTATTGAGGAAGGCGAATCATGGATTGTTTCAGGTGGCTCAGTTTGGTGACGTCCTCGAGTCTTTATTTTCACCCCAGGTGGAGCAACAGAGTGAGTCTGTGGAGTCTGGTAGTCCTGTGGAACGGTCCCTGAGCTAGTGGGACCACCGTAATCTTGATCCTGGAAGGGAAACTGAACGAAATGAGGGTTGGTTTCATAATGGTGGTGAGACATTGCCTTGAAGCCTCAGTTAAAGAAAAAAAACTTGTAAGTGATAACAATAACGAGAGAAAATTTTGAGTGTTTCTAAATGAAAAAAAATGATAACTTGATGAGAGGTTTAAGTAGGATTCTTTTCTTAAAGGAAACTGACACAAGGAAGCAAGTAATCATTTCCACATCATCTCTTCTTTCTCTCTTTTTAATGTTACGGTACCAAGATATTCAATAGGGGTTTTAGAGAGGGAAAAAGAAAGCGAAAGTTAACTACTTACAGGTTCCCGACTATGGTAAAGAACAATAGCCGCTCTGTTTTATAATGTTTGCTTCATCCCGTCTCGCGCTTATAACAGGCTTGATTCTGCATAACACATGATAAAACATAGTACATGATATGACTGAAGTATAGAGTTAGGAATAGCTGGTACATCTGTCACACAGATGCACTACAATTGAAAAAATAAATTTAGCCACCAATAGAATTCTAGACATAGCTTGATTTTGTTTTAAAATAATCAATGTTTGATTTTGTCAAAGAATATGTCAGTCTATGACAATAAGCAGAATCATGACAAACAAAAAGAGAAAAGGTTGGCACGTTTTAATATATAGTCCCCGGAAACTAAATATTTTAATGAGATAAAGTCTAAGCTAACCTTTTGGCTTTCAGCCTTTAAGACAGAGCTTCTCGGGGCACCATAGATTGTATCTTAAGCTTTTGACATATGAAAATGTAAAACCTAATTGGTTGCACTACATTCGCACATGGCAGCTAATTGGGACTCCAACTGACCGTGGAATTTATGTTCTTCATGCATGGTGGGAAAAAAATAAGAATGGTTTACAACTGTACCATTTAAGAAGGGATTCACGCTTCTCATATCAAAGTAAAACCAAGCTCGACGTGCCGATGCATAATAGAGGCAAATCCTTTTCTCAGTCCTGAGAAATGAGAGCTGACTGTCTTGTTCCATAGTCTGACCAGGAATAATAATGCTTCACGAGTGTCAACGTCATATCAGCTGTAACAAGGACAACGAGGGTCGAGTTGAGAAACATCAAACGAGCAAAGAAGATAAAGATTTATATGGTCTACGCCAACTCAAACGTAGATTGGCTAATGTGAAAAAGAAATGAAATAAGTCCAAACCTGATAATTCTTATTTCTCTTCAGACAGCAGCAGGCAACAATAGAGGCTTAAATGGCTCTGTATCAATATCTTTGTGCCGCCATACATTGACTGGGATGGCACTTTTTCACTACAGAAAACAATATCGACAATTTCAAAAGTGTATACCCTTATTATGCCTACGCATCAACACTCAGTGAACAGCTAGCCTTGATGAGTGTATCAGACACATCTCTATCAAGGGTGAATCCTTTATCCATCATCTGATCCCAAACCTTGTAGGCTGCTGATAATTTATTTTCCCGTATGAGTCCTCCAATAATGAACTTAAAAGTTAATTCGTCAGGACAACAATCTTTACTCTGCATGTCCTCAAACAATTTTACAGCTTCAGTTACTCTACAAGACCTGCATAGGCCACTTATAAGGGCGTTGTATGAGATTACATCCGGAGTAATTCCGTGCTCTATCATGTCATTGAAAATACCATAAGCCTTGTCGACATTTCCAGATTTACACAAATGGTCCAGAATTGTTGTGTAGAATATGCGATCTGGTGCCACACCTAGTTCTGTCATCTGATCAAGAAGCTTCTTTGCAACACTAGAGTTACCTTCCCTAAGAAAAGCCTTGATAAGACTCGTGTAGGTGACCACATTCATTACTATCCCCTTCTGTCTCATTTCCTCAAAGAGCTTGTAGGCCTTCCTAGTGTTTGACGCCCTACAGAATGTTTCAATCAGAGTACTGTAGGAGACAACATCACAGCAACCTCTAGGCTCCATCTCCTTTATCATGAAGGAATAGCATTTATCAGGATGACTAACCCTGCAATGCCTCTTAAGCAACTGGTTATAACTACAAGGATCAAGCTGTATCCCGCTTCTTACCATCTCGGTCATCACCCTTTCCGCCTTCTTCAACATATTGTTATCATAATAATAATTCAATAACACGTTGTATGTAACAAGATCCGGCTCACACCCAATTTTACTCATAAATGATCTTAAAGCTTCTGCCTTTTCTATTCTACCCGCTTTACAAAACCCACTAATCAACGCATTATAGACCACTGTACTAATCTTAACTCTTGCACTTTTGATCTCCTCCGCCACCATCTCATAAGCCAAATCAACTTTCCGGGCGTGACACAACCCAACAACAAGTGCAGCACATGCTTTATTATCCGGATTTATCCCGCTACACACCATTCCATTCCAAATCTCAACAGCGTCAGTGACCTTACCATCTCTAAATAACCCATTAATAAGTATAGTATAAGATACAACATCCGGTTCCCTACCTCTCTGAACCATACAAAAGAACGTTTGAACAGCTAAAGCTACTTTTCTCTCTCGACACAACAGATCCAAATAAATGTTAAACGCCCAGATATCTGGTATGAATCCGAGGGTTTCCATGTCCCTTAAAATAGCGTCAATGAGATCAAAATTTTTTACTTTACATAAACCCGAGATAAACCTCGAGTAAGTGAAAGGGATGAGGGAGAAACCCATTGGCTTCATATCTCGATATAGTGCCTCAGCAAGCTCAAATCTAGACTCTCTGACCAAAACGCCGATGAAGCGGTTATAATCGGACGAGAAAACGCGGTAGCTTGAGTGACGCATTTCGTCGAACACCTGAACAGCATTATCGATCATACCTGATTTCACGAGGTAAGCGATACGCGAGCGATATGCAAGGCGTACTGCGCCCAGCGTCTGATGCATATCAGAGCTCGGCGCATATGATCATGTCAGTGTTGCCTCTACTCTTTTGTCAACACGACGACATCAGATCGACGACGACGGCTGATGTTGAGCTCAAGCTAGAGGGAAAAAGAAATTGAAGACGAAGTGACCCAACTTTAATGTCAGAGGCTTTTTTAAACTGGGCTTCAACTAAGGCCCAAAAAAATTTGACTGAACCCTCTCTGTTATCTAGAGTGTTAGGTTTGGCTTATTGACGTTCTTCCTTTCTCCATTCTTCTCCGATTTCGAATTCAGGACAGGGTTTAAGGGTTCCGAAAGCTCAAGAGTAGAGCAAAATTTTCTCATTTCTAAAACTAGGTCATCCCCTTCATCTCTGAAATTCGTCTTAAATGGTAGAAGAGAAGGTGAGGATTCGTCTGGTATTTGAGGATCGACGAATTCTAAGTAAGTATCAGAAGAAGCAAGGTCTAACGCGGAGCTGGGTTGTTCTGAATCGTAAATGTCAGCATACTGTTGCAGAGTTTTCTGATCATCTCCTTCGAACATTCAGCCTTCTTGAAGCATGTCCTCATGGCCTCTCTCTATCTGTACGCCTGCTTCTTTTTGCCCTAATTTCAGTGAAATCGAATTTTCCAATGTTGACACCATTTATGGTTAGAGTCACTTATTTTTTGGGTTTTTCTGTGTTTGGGTCTTAGACTTATGAGAAGTTACTCTTTGTTTCCAGATGGAAGGGTTCGTTTTGCCGCCATTTACGTCGAGCTGTGTATTGAAGGATAAAGATATCGTTTGGTTAGTTTCATCAATTGCCTGCCTCTTCATCTTATTTCATTTTTGGCATTATGTCTTGTTTGGCATTTGGGCTTCATTAAGTATCTAGTGTTAAAAACTTCCGGTTGCACTTGTAGTGTTAAGAAGAAGAAGGAATCTTTGTTGGAGATTGTTGAGGAAGACAGTGAGGAGAATGTTTATAACGCTATTGCTATTAAAGAAAGGCCTCGGATTCCTCCTGGTGAAATGCTTCTTGCTAATGAGGAATTTTGGAAGGAAACTGGAGGATATGAAAGTGAGTCTGAGGAAGATGACTTCCATGAGACAGAGGAAGAGTTTGTACAAGAAAAGAAGAGTTCAAAAAAACGTAAAGCTTTGAGCAAAAGCCTAAGTTCCAAGTAAGATTCAACCGGAAAGATTCTTACTCACTTATATCTGTATTTGTTGTTATTTACGTTTTATGATGATGTAGGAGGAAAAAGTGCAAGTTAGCTAAAACTGAAGAAAGTCCCGTCAAAATAAAAAACGCAAGCAAAAGCAATGTAGTAAAGAAGAGAAAATCATTGGATGTACGGATAACTGAAAATTCTGAACAGAATGATGCTAATGCCAAGACGATTGCCAACTCAAAGAGGTAGTAGGTGTTTTCTGCCGACGTTAAAACACGATGTAAACTTTTGACTTATCCATAACTAATTGTTTCTCCATTTCCTTACTTTTGAGTTGCAGGTCCTCGCAACAAAAAGAGAGCGAAGAGCCTAACGAGCTGTGTCACATGCCTTCTGAAACTAAAAAGGTTCGAGAAATTATAAGGCTGGTCTTGTGTTTAAACTGTGCCACTTGTCAAACAATGTGTTCTTGTTGTTTCATATGCTCTATTAGTTTTGTATCTGATCCTTTCTCGCAACAAGGAATATAAAGCTAATCCTTTCTTATATTTATCTTAGACGCCTAGTAGAAGCGCTCGCCGTAAAAAAGCTAAACGGCAATGGTTAAGAGAAAAAACAAAACTAGAGAAGGAAGAGGTGAGTCTTCAAATACCAAAGCTTATAATGATATCACGTGTTTTAGTGATGTACAGCCTGAACTTCTATACTGATATTTATTTTCTTGCTACGTGATTTGCAGCTTGAACAGAAGCAGTTGGTTATAGCACCCAACCAAAAACCAGCTATCACTGTAGATCACCATATAGCCAAGGAAAATCACTGTGAAGCTTTTGGAAATCGACAGCCCGATGAACTTGGTGATGGTGTCGGAGATGACGTTATTCCTGTGGAAGTGAGGCCAGGCCACATTCGCTTCAAACCACTTGGTAAATATTTACTTAAATTTCGCCCTGCATAGTTTGTTAGGCTCCTTACATTTTTCTTATAATCTTACTATTCAGCTGGAACAGATCAAGATTCCCTTGATTGTGAACCTCCTGCGGTATGACGTACCCCTATCTTTGTATCCTTAAAGCTTTGCCAGATCTGAATCTGTAATGATCATGACTTCATATTTATAGGAAAAGTTCTTGTGGAATGGAAATATGACGAAGAAGAAAGGTCAAAAATGGGGCACGGAAAAGTCAGGATTTTCCAAACGATATGCTCAGGATTTCAGTGAAGATACTTATGGAACACAGCCCGCTGAAACAGAGACAACTGCTATGGGTCAAATCAAATATGAACAGCTTGTGGCTTACAGTGGCTCAGCAAAGGTTTGCGTATAGTTTACTACCACCAGTTCTTCTAGAAATAGTATGTTATAACTCCTCTAAATTCTGATTTGTATGTGTTTCAGAAAGGAGATGTTATTGCGTACCGCCTCATTGAGCTATCATCATCGTGGACACCCGAGGTTTCCTCTTTTCGGGTAAAATTCAAGGACTCCTTTTGGGCCAATATGATCAATCAATACTTTTGGACCCTGTGCGCGTCAATATATATATTTCTCCTGGTAGGTTGGAAAGATATGCTTCTATGATCCAGACTCCAAGAAGGTGACTTTGATGCCTGTTCAAGAATTCCCGATTGAGAAAAAGACAGAAGAGGACGATGATTCCTCAATGCGACCGGATACATCTCTTTATAAAGAAGACGGATCCTTAGAGGTATGCTTCATGGTTTACATTATGTGATATTGTTATCTAAAGATTCAAGAAGATAAAGCTGATTCTTAGAGTTTACTTACCAAGCATCAAATTCTGAATAAGAAACACATCTCTTGTGCAGATAGAATTTTCTTCTCTGCTTGATGTCCGCTGCATCAAATCTAGCAGCTCAGATTCTGCTGAAGTCACCAAGTCAGCACCGGCCAAGCCTGATCAAACAGCTACAAACTCAAATCTGAACGCAAACAACGGGTCACAAACACCTGTAAAAGGTACATGTCCAACAATTATGGGGCCACATTGTATTGACATGAAATCTTACTAGACCTGTCTAATTTGCAGAAAATGGAAAAGTGAACCCCTGGGAAGAGCTAAGTGAGGCTTTAACTGCAAAGAAAGCTGAACTGTCTCAAGCCAACAATGGGTGGAACAAGAAAGCAAGCTCAAGTGGAGGCTCGTGGTCTTACAAGGCATTGCGAGGCAGTGCAATGGGTCCTGTAATGAATTATCTAAGATCTCAAAAAGAGATTTGACAAATTAGGAGACATCTCATGTTCGTTTTTCTTTCATTTTGGATATGAAAACACAGACAAAGAGAAGAGAAGCCATTTTGTTTTGATGCCGTGAAGGCACTGCTAAGCTTTCTAAGAGTAAAAAGACTTCTGTATAGAGAAAAACGATGAATGTGTACTACTCTCAGGATCCTTTTTAATATTATGTTTAAATTCATTCAAATTTCTGAAAACATGAACGTGTTCCGTCATTTTGACCAAAAGAAAAAAAAAAGAATGTGTTCCTATCAGATTCATTCGTGTATCTCATCTGTGTTCGACAGTAAGTAATCAGGTGATTTTTGTATCTAAATATAATAAAACGGAGGTTTCTATCTTATTGAACCTTAGTTTGTAAAAAATTAAAAAAAACCGCGATCGAAAATTGCAATCAAGTCCTTTAAAGTTTTAGTAATTTCTGGCAGAAAAACCTAACCTAATCACGTTCTATATATTTATCGAAATAATTAATTAGGTTAATATTAAAACCAAAAAACACCACATTCACAACTACACTCACTTTACGCTCACAGCCACAATCGATGAACTCAGTAACCGATTATGTCGTATCATAATTATTCAAACGAGCTTTCAGATGTTTACCATGTCCACACAAAATGGAACAAGAAACTCAAGCAATTGGAGTCTAACAAGACTTTGCCTCTGTCACTACCCTCTCAATTTATGTTGTTTTCTAATCTCAAACCTTATCGTACTGAGTGGGTTATCAGAGCAAAGGTTCTGAATTCTTGGCGAGCATTTTCTGCAAAAATAGGTGAATCTCTTGAGTTGATTCTCGGTGACGAATCTGTAAGCTCCTTTTCTTTACTTTTTCCCACAATAAAAATAATTTTAAATTTGGATACATTCAACAACAATCTTAAATTGATTACTTTGTATATGTAGGGAGATAAAATTGGTGCTGTTGTGCGTAAGGACTATATCAAAAAATTCGCTAATATACTTAGTCTTGGAAAGTGGAAAATTATAAAAAAAATTAATGTGGCCAAAGTTTACTTTCAGACGAAGCTGTCTTCAAATGAGTACAAGATCAGTTTCCACTATATGACAACTGCTATTGACTGCGATCCGGTTACTGATGATTCGTTTATTCGAATCTCAACTTTTGATTACGTTTTAGATCATTCAACTACAACAGAAGTGTTACTAGGTAAGTCATTATTTTGTTTGAGTTTACTGTAGAATTTTGTATATAAGTGGATACAGAAAGGACTAACAATATGTGTGTATATGCAGATGTTGTTGGCTTGCTTCACAAGATTTATGATTTGGAACTTATTGACGTCCGTGGGAAACTAATTCCAAAGATAGACTTTGAATTGAAAAACAATTTGTAAGTTATATATGATATGTTAATGAAGATTTTTGCTGTCTAAATACTGTAACATTTCCTTTTCTGTGTTGCTTTTGTAGGGATCAAATATTGTACTCTCTGGGGAACTTACGCTGACCAGATTCACAATGTTTACCTTAACGCAGCTAATGAAAGTGTGTTCTGTTTAATACGTTTTGGCAAGATTTATGTCTGGAGAGGTATGTAAACATATTACATATAACTTAACATGTATAACGAACCTGTAGAAATGTTTACCTATTTACCATATATCTAATATTAAATCACTTTTACATGACCATACAGGTAACGAAAGCATTTGTAATTCGTTTGATGCTTCCATTGTATGCACAGATCAAACAGTTGCAGAAATTAAATCATTCATTGATCAGTATATTCTTCCACTACTTTTAATCCCTATCAACACATTAATTCTACTATTTCAGACTTTGATATACTTCTGGTTGTTTTGCAGTTTCCCTCGCGATCTCGTTTGTATTACATCAATACAACCAAAGTCTGTACGAAGGCAGACACTTCGTGATACACCTGATAAGTTTCTCGACTGTCCTATGAAGCATATACAAGAGCTGCTCCAATTGGATGAGGTATTTAAATTTTAGTTGTTTTTCACATGTCTAATATTATTTTAATTCCAATTGTTTCCCTTATTCATCGTCTGCTTATTTAATTATCTATTCTTATGTTTATTTATTTAGGTTGTTAAGTGTCGTGTTCTCTGCACTATAACTGGCATTCAAACTGACCTTGGGTTGTTTTATTTTGGGTGTAAAAAATGCAACAAAAATGTGTTAAAAGAAACTCCTGTTGACTTAAATTTTGTCTCATATATTCTAAATCCTAAGTTCTACTGTGAGAATTGCAAAGAGTATTCAAAATCTGTTTGTGCAAGGTACAATACGTTCGTACATTACTGATTATACATAACGTTCACTATAACTAATGTTTATATATGGTTTACAGGTTTAAACTTCATCTTTCTGTAATGGATGACACTGGTGAAGCTAAATTGTTGCTATTTGATTCTCATGCTGCGGATTTGGTTAGCCAAAGTGCGGATTCAATTCTTGGTGGTGTCTTCGAGGAGGTTAGCATAGGAAATAAAATTAGGCATTATGTTTCTTTTATGTTTACACACCTTAACTGATATGCATTTGGTTTTGATAGATTGAAGATCCGGAAGACTTGCTTGAACCTATAAGTAAAATTAAGGGGAAAAATGCTATGTTTCTCATTTCTGAGGAGTCAAGAAATTTGTCTGGACAAGAAGATACCTATAAGGTTGCAAAGGTATGGTGTGGTGATGATATTGTTGATCACCTCAAGAGCAAAGTTCCAGAAATCAAGGAAGAGCAGGTTTGTTTTACTCTCAGCTTATCCTATTTAATTTTGTTTTATATCATTATTTATGAACTCTCACTCTGCATTTTGATTTCGACCTACATTACAAACAGCAAGTTCTAATGCTTACAAACAGTGGTGAAGTCTCTGACTCAACTTACTCGAACTCTACAACTCCTATATCTAAGCGCAAAAAAATTGAAACGCTTGATACAGACGTAGAATCATGTAACAAAGACAAAATTACCAACGACACAGTGCTAACAGGTGTTAAAGTGGACAATGGAGACATCAATTGTATTGAAAGAATATTTGTTGTTGCAGTGGAAAGTGATGTTGGTAACATAACAATGGCTGAGATAAAGGGAACCACAGAAAATAAGAAGCACAAGTTCGATCCGAAGAAAATTAAAAAGAAGAAGGTTGATAAACAGAAGTAGACTCTAATGTTTATGTTGCTGGTTTATGTTTTTAATCAGTTTTAGTGTTTACAAGTAACCACTTTGTTTTAAATTGCATTATGCTTTACTTCCGAGTTTGTAATTTTTTGTGAAGTTTGTGAAAAACTATATGTTTAATTTAATTTCATATCTCCTTTGTTTGTTATAACATAGTTTTTTACGTAATGCCTTCCACTCTATACAAGTTCAATCCCAAGAAGATTAAAAAGGAGAAGATTGACAAACAGAAGTAGGCTCTAATGTTTATGTAGCTGGTTTCTGTTTTTATTAACTTTTAGTGTTTACAAGTAAACACTTCGTTTTAACTTAATTTATTATGCTTTAAGTCCGAGTTTGTTATTTTTAATAAAGTTTTTCAAAAACTATATGTTTTATTTAATTTCATATCTACTCTGTTATTATAACATTGTTTTTTACGTAATGCCTTATACTGTATACAAACATATTTTCTTAAAAAGGAAGTAGAAAACAAATTAAAGCTCCATCATCGTTGATGCTATATTTGGCCTAAAAGTTTATATATAAACACATATTATATTTTACGTATTACGTTATGCCTTACAGTAGTATATAAAAACATTTTATACATCTAACTCAGTAATTTACAAGGCATCTAGATGATCGCTGGTAAGATGGTTAACTCAATTACAATCTTGATGAGTTAACTAAAATCGAGAATATACCATCTTATATATTAGATAAGACACACGATTGAGTAATTATCGGTTATAATTTAAAATTTTGTTTTTAAACTTACAAACATGTTTTTTTTTGTTGAAATGTGAAATTTATTGATTCAACAAAAAAGTGGATCTACATAAAGTCAATTGGTTTGTAAATTAAAAAAAACAAAAGAAGAAAGAATAAAAGAATCAACATCTATATATTTCAAACCAACGACGTCTCAATCCTTCAAGCTTATGTTGACCAGAATAGTTCAAGGAGGATATTCGATTTCTCAGATTCCTATCAATGGTCCTTATCAAAGTAGAAGAAGTAGAACCAGCTTTACCATGAACTCTCTCATTCCTGTCCCGCCAAATATAGTAGACTGATGTTTGGAAAATCATTCGAAGAAGAGTCCTGTCTAGATAGCAACGATCCATGTCTAGAAGAGAAGAAACCGTAGCATACCAATCTGGATTTATGGCAGAACCAAGCAAAGAACTGCATAAAGCAAACCAGACAGAAAAAGAGAAGGGGCACGCAAAGAAGATATGATCTCTAGTCTCCATAGATTCTCCACAATAAACACAATGCTTAGTAATTTCCCACTTAGCCATGCAAAAACCTGTGGAAACTTTATCCTTAAAAGCAAGCCAGCATATAAAAGAGTAACAAGGAACCCCTTGCGAAAACCAGATAATGTTGTGCCAAGATACCAGAGGATTATGAGTTCTGATTAAATTCCAGGTCTTACTTGCAGAAAAAATAGGCCAAAAATCATTATCACCATGTTTCCAGAGAACAACATCATCACCAGTAGTCAACGATGGAATGGGAAGAGCGTTTAGATCAGATACCAACTGACCACGAAGATGACAAAATTTCCAAACAGATTCAGAAATAGCATCACTAACCGGAGCATTTCGAGCCACACCAAGCGATCTGGTACCCGCATCTCCCGTTAAATGATAGAGTCTTCCAAGAGGGACCAAATATCAAACCAAAAGGAAGTCTGGTTTCCGGACTTAATCTCAATTCGGTAGAGTTGAGAAGCAAGATTACGCAATTCAAGAAGTTTGTGTCAAATCCAGGATCCGCGAGAAGAGGATTGCGTGTCCCAGAATGAAGAGTGACAAAGGATATAGTGCTTTATCCAATTTACCCAGAGAGATTTAGAATTGGATATGAGTCTCCAAATAAGGTGCATGGCAAACACTTTAGATGTGTCATTTAGCCTGCGAAGACCAAGTCCACCCTCTTGGCGAGGAAGACAGACATTATGCCAAGCAACTTTGGTTTTGGAGAAAACATTTGGAGATCCAGACCAGAGAAAGTGATTACATAGTTTCTCAATCTCTTTAAGGCAGCGGCTGGGAAGACGAAAAGTAGAGCACCAAAAGTTGGAGATACTCGTAATAACTGACTTTATCAACTGCAAACGAGGAGCATAAGAGAGATATTTCACAGACCAAGAGGTTAAACGAGACCGAATTCTGTCCAGAAGAGGCTCATAGTCCAGCCTTGACATTGACTTAGTAGTTAGAGGGAGCCCCAAGTATCGAATAGGGAGAGATTCCAGAGATATACCCGCAAGATAAGCAGCATCTTGGATATCAGATTGAACATTCCCTCCAAGGAAGATGGAAGACTTCATCGGATTAATATGAAGACCTGAGATGGAAGCAAAATTATTCAACACTCCCAAAATACCAGCAAGTGAATTAGAAGAGCCATATGTAAAGACTAAAATGTCATCTGCGAAGCTTAAATGAGTGAGGTCCAAGTCTTTACATAAAGGATGATACCCAAACAAACCTCCAGCCGCAGCTTTATTTAACATTCTCGAAAGGATGTTGCTAGTAATGACATAAAGATAGGGAGAAAGTGAGCATCCTTGTCTCAACCCACAAGAGCTTGTAAAGAAACCTTCTAGCTGTTCATTTATAGAGACCGAGAATGATGCAGTAGAAATACAGGTATAAACCCAAGAGATAAAAACCTGAGGGATATTCATTGCACGGAGAACATTAACTATGAAGGATCAGTTGACTGTATCAAATGCTTTGGTGATGTCAAATTTAATAGTGCAGCGAGGAGGAATGGAAGTCTTATGATAGTTCTTCACAACCTCAGTAGCTAAAAGCACATTTTCAAGAAGTAACCGGCCTTTAACGAAAGCACTTTGATTTAACTCGATAGATGATGGAAGGAATACCTTGAGTCTGTTTGCAAGAATCTTTGAAATCACTTTATACATGAAGTTACAGCAAGCAATTGGCCTGTAATCCTTAATATATTCAGCCTCAGGATGCTTGGGAACTAATATTAGAGCCGTAGCGTTTACATTTGAAGGAAGAAAGCTGTAAAGAAAGAAGGATTGCACGACAATGGTGAAGTCAGTACCAACAATCTGCCAAGCAGCTCGAAAAAAGTCAGCTGTGTATCCATCAGGTCCAGGAGCCTTATTAAGAGGCATGGAGAAAACAACATTACGAATTTCAGAAGTAGAGACCGGCCGAATCAGAGCAGAAGCCATCTGATCAGAGTAGCGAGTATCTACCACACAATTGATGAGTTCAAAGTTACTTACTTCACCATTGTCTCCGCTCAGGAAATTCTGGAAATGAGCCACAGCTTCAGATTTGATCCCCTGAAGATCTGAAACAGAATCCCCATTACTCTTACGAAGGACTTTAATGGAGTTTCTTGAGGTTCGAGACTGACAGATTTTGTGAAAATAGGATGAGTTTTGGTCCCCATATTTCAACCAAGTAATTCTATATTTTTGACGATAGAACTGCTCCTCAATATGAGCCCATTTATGCCAATTAGCTGAAGCTTCAGCAGCAGATTGGAAGGTTGAAGAGCAAGGATTTCGAAGAGCCAATTCTTGGGAAGAGCATAGAGCATCAAAAGCATCCTTAGTTTGAATAGGAATGTTCCCAAAATGAGTCTTATTCAACAGTCGAAGAGCAGACTTAAGGGACTTCAACTTTTTGTGGAACAAATAAAGTGCTACACGGGATGGATATAGGGCAGTAGATTGGTGCCAAACTGAGTCCACAGTAGGGATGAATTAATCATGACTGGTTAGAAAATTGAAAAAACGAAATGGACAGCGCTTGTCAGCAATCATCGAATCCAGATGAACAAGGCATCAAGCATGATCTGAGATGGCTCCTACATCAAATACTGCATGCGAGTTAGGAAAAGAGCTAAGCCATTTAGAGTTCACCAAAACACGAGCCAATTTCTTTTCAATCGGGTCACCATTATGCTTGTTCCACCAAGTAAATAATGGGCCCGAGAAAGCTAAGTCTGTAAGAGAACAGTCAGATACAAATTCCTAAAAGTGTTGAATACCAAGACGATCAATTAGATAATCTGATGCTCGAGAGTGCTCACTAGAAGCAAGAATTTGGTTATAATCGCCCAAAAGAATCTAGGGAGCATTAAAACTTGAGTAGGTAGAGTGAACTCGCCGCAGATCATCCCAAAGACAACGTCTATCAGTCTCAAAATTAGAAGTGTAAATGCCTGAAACAATAAACAAAATACCAGACGTTAAGATTTCCACTCCACATGTAATGTGCTGAGCATTAGATGCAAGAGGAGAGATGCGAACTTCCTCCTCCTTATAATAGAACCAAATTCTCCCCAAACGATGAGAGTCATAATTCGAAATAGCCTTCCAGCCAGGAAGACAAGACTGAAGAATGGAGTGAAAACAACTATGTTGAACTCGAGTTTCAATCATAATACCAAAGATAGAGTTACCACTGCAGATCCAATTCTTGAAAATTTTATGTTTGCGAGGCTTATTAAATCCTCGCAAGTTCCAAGCACAAAATTCCATTATTGCTTCCGCAAGGAAGCTTTTTTGGTGTTTGGAGTGACGAAATCCTTTATTCTGGTAGGAGCTTTATGCTGGGATTTAGTTCTGAGCATAACTTTCATAGATTCCTGATCAGAAGGAGCATTTATACCTGAAACAATCTCACCCTCCTCTGGATGGGATTCTAGAATATGAAAGCAAGATGGAGATGATAGGCTTGATTCAATAGGAGCATTCACCAAACCAACACAAAGAGGAGAATTGGAGACAGAAGGGATTTGCTTCAAGTCTGTCCATCCAGATTTATCAGTCGAGTTTTTTGATAAAACTGGAAACTCATCCAATGAAAAGCAGTTTACAAGAAACACGGGAGTTGGTAGCTTCAAAGAGTCAGTAGGAGGGGATGAAATAGGATGAGTTACAAGCTCATCCGGATACAAAACAGGTTCTGGAATTGGCTTAACTGCGATTGATGCAGAAAAAATATCATGCCTCACAGTGCCAGCATCAGACCCCGCAGTGCATGTATCTACGTTAGGTAGCAGATCAGGAGTAGCAATATGAGAATCAGTGACTACAGTAACTGCATCAACTTTAGAAACCAAATCAGGGGCTGCACGGTTAGTATCCTTATCTGAGGATTGAAACTTAGCAACCAGAGAAGGAACATGAGCATCAACAACTTTGCAATTAACAGCTAAGTGGCCCCATTTGGAACAACTAGCACACTTTGGAGGAAGCCAAGGATATGAAACTTGAACTTGTGAGGCAGGAAAAACGCCCTCAGAAATGGAGATTTTAGCAGGCAGAGTACGATGCAAAGTAACCTCTACAAGAACACAAGCTACGTTCAGCCGGGTACATCTCTCTGTTGAAGGATGGAATTTAATTGGCGATCCAATATGGCTAGCAAGATAACTCAAACCTTTGTAAGAGAACAAATGGCTTGGAACATTGTGAAAATCAACCCACATAGGTAAAGAAACAAGATCAGGGTCTCTACTAGCAGCCTCAGGATTCCATTCACCTACTACCAGAGGAATGTCCCCAATATGCCAGAATTTGCGATTCAGAACACGACAACGGATATCAGAATCATCAATTCAAAAAAGCACGGCATTAGAACTTATGAAATGTGCATCAATCCTGAGCGATTTCATAGAGTTTTGCCAGATTCTATTCACAATAGCATGAACGGTTCCAATGTGAGGAGGATTTCCAATTAGATGACTAATAACAAAGTTTTTCCAGAGAGGAGACGCATCAACAAGAACATCCTGAGGAATAGCAGCAGTAACAGAGTCATCAGAGTACGCAAGATTCAGATCGTACCGTTTTATAGACTTTAGCATAGAAGAAACCAACGAGTTCCGTTTGCGGGGTGGAGATGATCGAGAAATTGGCATAGAAGCCTTCGAAACAGCCACCGGAGGCTTTGGGTGCGAATCCTTGGCCATTGGAGATGGCCCAACTGAAATCAGCCTTGGAGAAATAGGACCCGGAGGATCATCCAGAGGAGGAGGAGAATCTTGAGAAGCTTCCATTGGAAGCAGAGAGAAATCACAGTAGACAGCCAGAAATCAAACACAAGATCGCCGGAAATCTATCCAATTACGGGGTTTGATGATTAGAAGCAGAGAAATCCCGCCGAAGGTGAAAGAAATCTCGCCAGACCCCACCGAAAGAGGCCGGAGATGAGATCGGAAAAGTTCTTTCGTATATTTGGTGTTCCTTTCTTTTAGGTACTTCTCATCAATTCTTTTGTTTATTGATAAAGATTTTTTTCTCAATCCTTTGGATTCATTTCTACTGTGTCATTTTTGTTTTCAACTCAGCAACAAAATTACAAACATGTTTCCACAGTGTAAGTTGTTTTAAGCCACTAAGTAACCCACAATTGTAAAAGGATGAGTACTCAAACCCATGTACTTAATTTTGTTCGTTCCTAAATTTTAGTGTAAACTTATTACAAATTACAAACAAAAAATTAATAAAATAACAAAATAAATTATATAACCTCCTGCATGATCGAAAAAAAGTAACCGATTCTAAACAAACCCAAATCAAACTATATAAAGACCTTTAAAGGGTTTAATTAATTAACAGAACAATCTAAACTTTGTTTTTAAAACATGCCAAATAAGAAAAAAAACACGAGTCCATGATTCCAAATTATTTTCGCTCCCAGATGATGTTATAATATCAATTCTTACTTCTGATGCGAATACATCTTTGCGGTCACTTTTCAACCTACGTTTAGTATGCAAAGAAATGAGAAGATTATGTGATAATCATCACCGACTATCACTTGAAGAAGTTAAGTACACTCCATATTGGCCAGATCTAGAGCAAGGAGGTAGACGATATCTCCGTCTATACGAGTTGGGAAATTCGGTTGCCATATATCGGTTCGCAGTTTTATATTTTTTTTACGAAAATAAAAAAACAGAAGGTCTTGTATTATTCAATAAAGCATATAGTGCTAATTACGAAGATGCTACATATCTATACGGTAACATTCTAATTCATATTGGTGGTGAAGGTAAACAAAAAGGTTATGATATGCTATCCAATTTTATCAAACCTATGATATCAAAAACTGTGGAAAACTTTTTTAAATTTGATCGACGCGCGAACAAAAACTTGTGGGCTAAGTCTTATAAGGAGATAAGAGAATTAAAGGACTCATTAGTTCCTGAGAAGTGTGAATGTAACGGTAAAACAAAGGATTTTTTGGATTGGGATAATTTGGCGAAAGCTTTTGGTGCATACAATGACTTGAAAATAGAAGAAGCATGCATGCCTTGCTTCTGGAATTTTACAGTCAAACATTCACTCTGGGGGTTTGAATTGAAGTAGCAGCATCATTTTATTCGATACAAATGTGTATTCTCATGTTTTTATTTTATTAATGTAGATTGTGTTTTTTCAAATTTATTAATTATGTACTTACGTTTTCATTTTCAACATATAGTATCACACCCTTTTGTCACAAAAAAATCGGGTGTGGCCCAATAACATAAGTTAATCATCATATGTGTAAATTCAAGTACAATTGATATTAAGTTACATCAGTACACTTAATTAAAGCATTATAACTCAGTGTATCTTATTAATGTTTATAGTAATCCGAAGGTTACTACTTACATTTTTGTAATATGATTTTACTTTATATATTGTAAAATTCTTACTAAATCATTATAATTGTATATGCATAATGTAAACTACCAGAAGTATATGAGTTTTGACATGGTTATAATTTACAATTCAAGTGTATTAACTGTACACTTGATTGGTTTATCCATGAAGTGGTTATTTAACTTTTATGTGATTAAAATTTAAGTACATTGGCATTGTGTTTTTGTTGTTAAGTTGTAAATTTGTATTTTGGTCATTTGTTTGGTTAAATATTATTAAATTTTCGTGATCTTGGTTAGTAATAGAGCTAATACTTAATAGTATTAAACTTCACACGTTTTTATTTGGTAATAGTAAGTTTTAATTGTAAAACAAATTTACTGACAAAATAATTTCACTAACCAACCAAACGACCAAAATACCATTATGTTATTTGTATCTCAACAATTAAAACATAATATCATTGTATAATTATTTTAATCACAAAAATATTAAATTATTAAACCTTTATAAAAAAATTATTTTTGTCAGTAACATTATGGAAATAAAACAAAAAAATGCAAATGATTATATACTAACAAAAACTATAGCATATGTTTGGGTTTTATTAAAATATGTTGATTATTTAAATTTTGTAAAATAAAAAAAAAACAAACAACCGCCAATACCCTTTTGTCTTCCCCTCCTTCTGTTGTTTATTGGTAACTTCAACCCATCATTACAACCTTTCGTGTTCATGTCATTTCAATCACACATTTTCACTAACCCTATATCAATTAAGTACACCACATTACAAATCACATCATCAATCCTCTGCATTTTTTCTCATTTCCTCTGAAATTTCTCTGTTTTTTGTTTATTTCCTTCGTTCAAAATGATGCCTAAAAACACAAAACAAAAGATGATTGATGATGAACCTTTCCTTTTCTCCTTGACAGAAGATCTACTCCTCAAAATTGTAAAAGCTACTGGCGAAACTTCTTTGTCTTCTTACTTAAATTTTAGATCAACATGCAAAAAGTTGAAAGAAATTTGTGATGATTCTTCTATTCTTTCATCACTTTCACTCAAAGAAGTCAATTTTCGTCCTCACTGGCCAGACCTGGCGCAAGCGACTGAAAGGTACGCAAAATTGTGTGAAAATGACAATCCGGAAGCGTTATATCTTTTAGGTGTTTCGTACTACTTTTATGAGGACAATATCGGACTTGGCACTTTATCTCCTTCGTAAGTCTGCAAGGCTTGATCACACTTATGGGAAGTTTTTGTTTGGAATCCTTTTGCTACATATCGGCGGGAAAGGGAGAGAAGAAGGAATTGCAATCCTTTCAGAACATATCAAGCCAAAATTGTCTACAACACTGCAGGTTTTCTTCGACTTCATTTATTATATTGACAATTTAATCAGGGGTCAATGCGCACATATAATTTATGATTTAAAAAAGAAATTCATCCATGCAACCTGTGTTTGTGACCAGAAGACCAAGAATTTTTTTGATGTGGAAAATCAGTGGCTTGATTTTGGAGCGAAGGTTGACATATTAACAGATCAAATGTGTCATTCCTGTTTCTGGAATTGTATTGTTACATTTTTCTTTTTATGCTTACATTGTTATGTCTGTTTTAGTTGTAATTTATCATTTGTATTTACTTTTGTACGAGACTAGAAACAAAAATGTATATACAAATATAATCACAGACTGACAAAAAAGAAGAAGTCTAAAGTGAAACTTCAGTAAAAGTAGTTATGTTTTGATCTAAATACAGAAATGTATTTATGTTTGTTTTAGTTACAAACGAGACTACAACCAAAAATGTATATATGTTTGTTAACAAATGCTTATGTGTTTATATGTTTGTTTTATCCTTTTTTTGTTTGTTAATACAAAGGGTATACATTTCTGGTTAAACATTGGTTGTAGTTTTAATTACAGTTTATCCTTTGTAATCATGTATAAATGTCTATGAGTTGTTATAAGTGATTTTGTTTAATATCACACTCTGACTCAACTAAGTCTACCTTTACAACTCCCACTTCTTATTGTTAAAAATCATATAGCTTGATACAGACGTGAAATCATGAAACAAAGACAACATTAGGAATGACACACCGCTTATAGGAATTAAATCGGCTGATGCGGACATCAATTATATAGAAAAATTGTTTTTACTAATTTCATAGATCTGAGAAAGAACAAAAGGCAACAGTGAATGAAGATTTAAGTGTCAAATTAAGCAAATCAAAGATACGCACAATAATTGGGTCGATGTTGTTCTGGTTTAAATCCTTATGTTTGTTTTTGGGTCTTGGTGGTTATGGGCTTTTAATGAAAACCTGGTCCAAATTTACACCTTAACACCCAAACTATGATATGCACAATAATTGGGTCGATTTTGTTCTAGTTTTGAGCTATTTTTGGGTATTGGGTCTTTATGTTTATGGGCTTTAATCGAAAACACGGCCCAAATTAACACATTACAGCCCATTTTGTTAAAAATTTGTTTGGCCCATTTTTCACCAGACCCAGTTTAAGTACCCATAAAAAATTTGAAACCAAAAAAAATTTAAAATTTGTATATATACAAAAATCAAAGTCCACCAATGTATGTTGTCAAGTTCAAAATCAAAATAGATAACAACAACCTTTTGCACAAGCCGTTTATTAAATGTCAACTCGTGATGTTTTGACATAATAAATTAACACCGTAACACCCAAACTATGATATGCACAATAATTGGGTCGATTTTGTTCTGGTTTTAAGCTGTTTTTGGGTATTGGGTCTTTATGTTTATGGGCTTTATTCAAAAACTCGGCCCAAATTAATATATTAAAGCCTATTTTGTTAAAAACTTGTTTAGCCTATTTTTTACCAGACCCAGTTTAAGTACCCATAAAAAATTTGAAACAAAAATTTTTTTAAAATTTTTATATATACAAAAATCAAAGTCCGCCAATGTATGTTGTCAAGTTCAAAATCAAAATAGATAACAACAACCTTTTGCACAAGCCGTTTATTAAACGTCAATTCATGATGTTTTGACATAATAAATTACTCTGATCGTTACATTATGTTTATTTAGTTTCCCTTTTATTTTTTTCTTATGTTTTTCTAATTTTTAATATGTTTCAATGTTCCATACCAAAGAAGGACCTATCTGCTAATGCTCGGAGTTGGATATTGTTAAGAACTATAAATTTGTTGTGTTTCGTTAAGGCCTGTAATTCCTGTTTATAAAAGTTAAGCCCATTAGATCTTACACCTTAATGTTGAGCAGACTTAAATGTAATATCTTCTAATTCGACGTTACAGATATAACCAGACAAACCTTTTGTTTTTTGTAACCATAAATCCCACTTTTTCACTGCTCGAGATTTTAATTACTAAGCTCAATTTTGAATTCAAATAATAACAGGAAAAACTTGGTTTCAGGAAGAGGAAACCTCATCAACACACCGTTTGCAGTCATGGTTAGGGTGCGATTTGGTAACCAAAAATCTCGCCTTTCAAAAAAAGAAGAAACATCTACTACAGCAAATACCGGCGACATGCAAGATGTTAACGATCAGCCTTTGTCGGCTCAACACACGGAATCTGCTCTTAGCTTATTACCATCTCTGCCAACTCAAAATGTTGAAGTCGGTGATACAGAGGCTGTTACTCAACAGGTTTCTCCATATTCGCCTCCTGGTTTGTGTAATACGACTGTGCCAGAGTCAGAGTCTAAAGATGTTGTTGACGTGACTAAAGCTAACTCGGATTCAGATTACTGTGCTGTTTTGGCGGGTACCATAGCCTCGCGTATTCGAAAGCTTTGTCGCCATGATAGGAGAGAGACACGCAACAGTCACGAAGTTCTTAAGTCCACACAGTCTTCTCTCCTGTCTGAAAGAGAAGATTATAACTCTTTGCTGTTTGTTTCTTCTGTGACTGAGAGAAATTGCTTGATTCAACTGTTGGAGCCATAGTTAAAAATTGGATCACCAATGCTGGTTTGATGCCTGCTGTCACAATGCCTGAAACCTATGATTCTGGTGCTGTTATTGAATTTTGGGCTAATTTTCCATATGTGTGTGTTGAAACTGCTGCTGTTTCTGTGTTTGTAAGAGGCCATACGTATGACATATCTGGATCCAAGATAAATGAGATGTTTGGTATCTCTGATTTTAGTGATGCTAAAGTTAAAGCTGATTTGGGTCAAATGAAAATTAGGGATATGTTATCGTTTTTAACTGCTACAAAGAAATCAAGTTTAAAAAACGTTGTGATAGCTGATGACTTTTCAGATGATATCAGAGAGCTGTACAAGTTTGTTGTTCAAACTAGTATCCAGCTCTCAACCAAGCTTATGTCCATCCCAAGCGTTGCATCTTTATTTATCAGGTCATACGAAACCTGAAATTTAATTTGGGTGAACTCATTTTTAGCAATATGGTATCTCTGCATAAGAAACTGGGATCAAGAGGATCAATTCCATACCCTGCACTTATATGGAAACTGCTTAATACACAACATCTAGTTTTTGTTGTTCCTCTTGGTCCGGATCGCCCGTTTGTGGATCCATCAGCTTCTCCTGTTTTGCCTGATTCGAAGAGAAAATATGCAAAGCGGAGATCAGGTAGAGCTTCTAAGCGTTCATCTTCTTCATCACGTCCTCGAAAAACGTCAGACTCAACTGCTCGACTAGCAAGATGTGAAAAGCTAATCGATAAGATGTACAAACTCTTGAAGAGTTTTAGGAACTCCGGTATGTGTTACCATTATATGTACAATTGATTTACACTTTGATATTAAAAATTCTCTTCATAAGTGAATTAAATATTTTTTAGATGGTAATTGCTCTTCCAGTGAGGATGACGATGGCTGTGGTGTCTGAAAGAAATTACAGGTTATTGGATGCTACTACTCTTATGGTTTATTTGTTGTTGGATGTTTTATTATGCCATATATGGCATTAACTTTTAAACTCCTGTTTTATGTTTATGTTGTGTGTGGTTTTGTGGACCGAAACATTTTATCTGTTATGTGTTTGTTGCTAAAACTTTGTTTTCCTTTAGAATACGCTCAGTCTATTTGGTTTCATAAAGACATGTTCTCTTAACTTTAAATTTGTGATGCTTTGAAGTTAAATAATTAAACACATAAGGTGGTCATTATTTATCGTGCTCTAGAGAGATGGTTTTAACTTGAAAAAGTTTTTATGAAACTAATGAATTTGCAGTACAATTGTTATCTAAAAGGTTTTTACCTGCACTTGAATCTTTTATGATTACCGATTGATCTGTGATACAAATATTATGAGAGACCAAGATTACATATTACTTATTTGTACGAGTTACTAACTTTTACATTTTAATATGGTTGCTAATGGGCCTTTTTGTTGTATTTTTTACTAACATCATATTTCCTATATATTAATGTTTTATTAAATCTATTTTTCAACAAAATAAATGTAGACTACAACAAAACCATTCTTATTTACTGGAAATTATTTTCTGTTTTATACAATATAAATTCAAAGATACATCCAAAATTACCTGTAAAATCAGAGTTCAACTTCTGTGTAACCACATCTCCAAACGATGTGAAAAAGTAATAGTTTGCAAATGTCATGTACAACCATAAATTACACATCAATGTCTTCTAATATATTGTAGCAAACTAAGCATGGATCTAATTAGCACCATCTCCAAGAGTAATCAGGACTATCCTTTGAAAACAATTGCCAATATTCTAGATATGAAAAGAGGTCTGTTTTATTCTAATTAAAATTATTGTTTTTTTGTCTTAGTTTAGCAGCCAATTAGTTTTAATATTATTCTGTACTCAACGTTGTTAATATTTATATTTATAAGGTTGGATACTATCGTGCGATTGTGCGGATCTCAGCTATATTTAAGGTTCCAGAGTAGTATTATTTTGAATGTTCACATTGCAAAAATCCGGTTTGCAAATATAAACTATTTTACATGAATAAAGAAATTCCGTCTCAGACTCGATTACTCATGTAGTAACTGCAATGCTTCATCTAAATCTTTTACTGCAAGGTTACCATATATTGATTACACGTATCTCATGATCTTATAAAACTTTGCTCTCCATATAGTCATGCTCATGAACAATTGTTCTCAGGTACAAACTTGAATTAAGTATACTGGATCGTACGGGATACATAAAATGTATATTATTCGACCCTGCTGGTTTTGAACTTGTGGGAGAGAGTGTTGATACCTAGCTAGATAACCTTTATCACGTGGTAATTCCTTTTTTTCTTGCATTGTGTAATTAAAATTTAATTATATTTACATCTCTCCTATATATTTCTAGGACTGCAATATAAATATTTTGCCAAAGGAGATGAGTTCTATAGTTGGCAAATCCTACCAATTTTTATTTCGTGTTGCGCAAAACAATATTATGAAGGAAGAAGACATTTTCGTAGTTTCTAAAGTCTTGTACGAGACGGATTTGCCCGAAAACGTGACGAATGTTTCACATATTATAGCTCCAAATTTAGTCAAGGTAGTGATAGTAATTAACTATGTTGTCTCAAACATAACTGATGTAAAAACAATGTACCGCTTCAAATAATTTTTACTATTTTTTGTCCTAAACAGAAATTGGAACAAGTTTGTACGTGTGGAGACATCACAACGCTTACGCGCTTTTCCTCTACCACAACTACATCGACTAGAAAAGAACCCATGTCTGAATATAAGATCACTGATGGTTCAAGTAAAAATGAAGACTATAATTGTCCACCAGAAACCACGAATATGAAGGATATAAATCTGGTGTAATCATTAAACAAAGTTGAATAAAAAATTATAAAACGCTTTCATATGGTTGTGAACAATGAAATCGTGTATTTTAGTATGAGAAAGTTGACTCGTTTCCCTTTTTAATGTTGTTTTCTAATTAGCTTTATGAATAAATTATTATGGGATTACTTTAACATATACTCTAAGGAATACATGAATATTGTATTTAGTATGTCTTGATTAAACATGTTTTGTGATTTTTATCAGCTTAATATACTATATTATTTTTATATGTTTTGTCTACCTTATGTTGACATATAATGTATTTAAGTTTGCGTATTTTTTCATCCATATATACATTTCTATTATATCGTACGTTTCCATTTATTATAAATTGTTCAATACGACTGTACGTCCAATATCAAATTATATAAGGTCACATAACTAATTATTCCTAATGATATAGGAAACGATATCTATATAATAGTTATAGTTTTGATTTTACATATAAAATATTGCATAACTTTAAACAACAGAGATCAAAGCTTATGTTATATAAAATAAAATACAAAAAAAATTATTACGTTTAAACTTTTACATCAAGAAGTACCCACAAAATCCACGTCTGACTTCATAGTCCCACAGGCAAGACAGACATGCTTCAGACGATTTCATGTCTCTTAAAGCACCAAACAAATACCAAATATTATCAAGTGACAAAAAATGTTTGGTCTTTCCATTACAATTACAAATATCCTTGACATATTTTTTCTAAAATTATCTCCTAACTGTGTACGTAGTTGGGTAAAGATGTATATTTATTCGCCAACTATATTTGCAAAGCTCTTTCAAAGTTTCAAACATCATATCCTTAAGAAATGATTTCATAAAATTATAACATTTCACCTTGTCTTCACCGCCAATGCAAATAAGAATTGTACCGTAGACATATTGAGCATCAGGAAACTTAGCCACAGCAGATTCTTTCAATAATTTGAGGCCTTCAGTTCTGTCATTTTCGATAAAATATAGGACAACTCCAAGGCGATACAAAGCTTCTGGATTACTTGCTCTTCTCAGCTTAGTGTATCTCTGATGTAATGTATGTGTATCATCTATTGTTGGGCTGAACTGGACATCTTCAAGCGAAACTTTGTTGAGAACATAGTTGTCTTCGCAAATGAGTTTAAGTTTTTTGGAAACAGAACGCAAGGATAAAAGGTTAAATATAGATGAAGCAGCACATAAAGATACAATAGCTATTAGAAGCTACTTTGGCAACGAAAGTATATGTGGCAGTGTTTTTGTTTTTTTAATTCTTTTAGACTCCATTTGTAAAGTAACATTGAATGAGAAAGAGAATAAAAGGTTCATATTTATAAATTTGATTGTGTAGGCTCTGATAAGAGGTAAATTGGTAGTTATGTAATTGTCCACTATCTTTGACATTCAGTTAGTTTTGTGAACATGTGTCACTTTTCACTTAGTGGGTTGTTTTACATTTTAAGGTAGTTCATCAAAATTTAAAACCGTTCAATATTATGGGAGAAGAAAACTTGATTTCTGAGGCAAATTGTAAAAATATTACAATTGTGAACGGAATAAGATTGGTAATATCATATAAGTCCTGGAACGCATAGGTCACAACAATTTTTGTTATGGCAAAAGCTTCCTCTCATTCTGTATCTTCCTAATTTTTAATTAGTAAATTATATTGCAATTACGTAAAATAATTATAATACATCACTTGATTTCTATCGGATCTAAACGTATTAGAAATCTAATACCACAATTACAATATTTAGTGATAGATATTATCTATTGTATACTTTTTGGGTTTCTATCCCTCATACACTATTTTATTTCAATTTGATCTAACATATTTTTATTTCTATATGTTGTTGTTCTTTTACGTAATGTTAAACTTCATTTGTTTCTTAGAAATTTGCTCCCAAATAATTCATTACAGTGGAATGAATCCAACTAAACATGGTGATTATAATTCCTAACAATAGCTACTATAGTATTTTAAACAGCGTCTTAAAACTGTTATGCATATAGTTGTACGTAAAGTTTAATTATCAGTACTAAGTATTCTTTTTTGTAATAGTAGGAATGCTTACTCTTGCTATTTGACATTTAAGCGCTATTGTAATAAAAAGAATGTACAATTTGTTGTTACAAGAACTACCATTCAAGTTTTAGCCCCTTTCATACAAATTATTTATTATTTGTAAAATTATATAGAGTATAATTTATATATTTTAAAGATATTCAGAATTTATTGCCATCATGATGATATTTAATTTGTAAAAATCTATAGAGTACAATTTATATAATTTACAACTCTTCAGGCTTTATAACCTTCTAATTGCGATAATTTTTGTAATATCGTGTATTTTGTATTCAGCGTAAGTCCCATTTTTTCATTACTCGGCGGACAAGAAATTATATAATTCTTCAATCACCAAAAAAATAATAATGATATAGTTAAATTAACTGTAATTTAAAATAATCCACGTTTAAAAAGTACTATTTCGTTGATACCTAATTGGCCACTACTTTCTGTAAAAAAAATCAAACATTTGAAAGTTTTTTCAATCATACACTCAGTTACTCTGTGTACACTAACATTTACAACACCACAAAGTTCTCTGTATTTCATTACAACTTTTATTTAGTCCTTCTTTATTCGATATCAAGTCCTCAAGCATTCACTTTAACCCGCAACACTTAATTCCCAAAGATTTAGAAAACATGCAGCCATAACAAGGAACCATCTCTTTTTGCTCCACCTTTTGGCATTTCCCTCTTACATTTTTCGTAAACGAACTAAACCTTTAATGGAAGTTATTGAGTCTGATGATTCCGAGTATGATGTACCTGTTTCAGGTAACACAAACTTACAGATGCCTGTGATTATACATTTAACAAATTCATTATATATATCCTACAACTGATAATTGTTTTACCTTTTAATTGATACAGATTCAGATCATTGTACTACTGACATAGAATATGATTGTTCCTCAGTAGAAGAAGATTAAGACACAGAATCTGAAACCAGTCATTCAGATATCAAAAGTGAAGAACTAACTTCTGACCTTATAGACGATGCAAAGCTTAGATATGACATATTTTGCAAGATCGAGGAAGCTTTACAAAAATCTTTTGGTCCTACAAAAAAACCAGATACACAATCAGGTCCATCTTCTTCGAGCATAAAAAGGAAACGAGACACTATAAAGATAAAAGAAAGGTTTACAGTTGTATTACATATTAATTTTTTGTGTGTTTATTGAATTATAGAATACATGTAAATTGTTGTTATTTCAGGTTACTTTGATGATGGTGATCCAATACATAGTTGTACTTACTATGGTGCAATATTTTGGTATGCTCAACGTTTAAACCGAAGGAAAAAAACATCCAATCCAATATACACAGGGTGTTGTATGCAAGGACAAGTTCGGTTGCCATTACTTAGAGATTCTCCAGAATTATTGTGGAGAATCTCGGGAAAACGGTCGAAACCTACATAAACTTTTGACTTCGTGCCTATTCATACACGAATTTATGTGCCAAACTTAAACCTAAGTTTATTGATAAAAATTGTAAATTTCATACACGAACTATTATTTTTCGGCCAAAATCAATGTTGACCGTTATCTCCGTTAGTCAACTGTTAACTTGACACATGTATGGCTCAACACGTGACACGTGTACGGACAAATAAATTTTATTAAAATAAAATCAAAATAAATCAAAATAAATTAAAAT